>ML101983.1:26986-98733 GCA_003697995.1 Taxidea taxus jeffersonii | reverse complement strand
GGGGAGCTGGCGGGGAGAGCCCGGCGCTCGGCGCGGCGCGGCGCGGCCAGGCTCGGCGCCTCTCCAGCCCCTCCTCGGCGCGCTCGCCCTCGCCTCGCCGCTCGCTTTCGCTGGGGGCGCCCAGAAAGATGCTCAGAGGCAACGGCTAGGGGAGCGGAGGTTCCAGCCACATGTCCGCGTCCACGGGGGCCAGAGCCCGCCAGCCCTCGCGGATCCCGGCTCGCAGCCAGCCCGCGGCCGCTGCCGTCGCTAGTGCCGACCGGCTCGGGTGAGTAGCCGGGTGGAAGCGGGCGGCGTGGGGCACGGCTTTCCCCGCTGCCCACGGCCCCTGCTCGCCGAGATGCGGTTTCCAGAAGTGGTGCGGCAGCTGGGGCAGGAAAGGAAAAAGGAAGCCGGGTCGGAAAATCCGAGAAGGCTGCGGAAAGGGTTTGCCGGGGCATTTGTTGCAGCCCAGGCTAGCGGTTTCTACCGTGTGGGCTTTTTCTTTTTTTTTTTTTTTTATACGTGGTTTGGTTATTGGTTTTCCCCCATCTCCGACCACCACCACCACCACCCCCCGGGTTGGGCACATTTTCCCTTTCCTCATCTTCGCGGTTGCGAGGAGTTTGAAGCGGTAAATTACTGGAGGTCTCTCCAAATGGTTTGACTTTCACGAGTATATATTTTCCAAAGGTCATTTGTTTTCAAAATTAAAAAGCCACGACAACCCATGTAATTTCCAGGTGCGCTTTGAATCACCTCTGAGGAGTAGCAGGAAGAATAGACCTGGAAGGGTTGGTTTTGAGCGTGCCTTCTCTCCTCGTGTTTTTTTATACATTGATTAATTGGAGGGGGACGTGAGCATGGACTTTCCAATGGAACGCCTTGGAGAGCGGTAATAAAGCAGCAGAGACTGCAATTTGCTCCTTTCGTGAAGGTCGGGTCAGCATTTCTATTGAAACCCCAGCTTCCGTGGTTGTAACTTGGAGGTAATTTTACTCCAGGCTAAAACTTGCCAAAGCCGAACAAGGACTTGCTTTTATAAAGATATTGCCACTGCTGCGTGTTGTTTTGTGTTTTGTTTTTTTGGTTGGTTGGTTTTTTTTTTTCTCTCCAGGAATACAAGCTGTCTGCAAACATAAGCCCCTAAAACAAATAGGCAGCTCAGGAAGGCTTTGCATTTTCAGAGATGGACCAAGGAAGGATAGTCCTCCCTGCAGTTATCATTTCTCCTCTCCCAGTGACTGAGATGTTAGTTTTAGAAGACTAAACATTCAGTCCCCTTTCTGCATATTTTTACCCAATACGTTGTATCTGGAGAATAGATGCATAAGAACTTTGAGGTCTTTAAAGATCCTTAGGCACTTACATTAGTATACTTGCTATATGGACTCTTGCATCTGGAAAGGCAGGATTAAAGGAAATAGTGTTGGAAGGGCAACAGGAGGAATTTAGTTACAACTGAAGACTTTTCTGAACGTTGACACAACCTACCAAGGGAGTCTGGAATTCTCTTCTGAGAGTCTTTACAATAGGGTAGATTCCCATTCAAGTTTGGAGCCAGAAGGGAAAGAGGAAAGAAAATTAGAAAACGTCTCAGAGGTTGCTTCCAAACCTGTGTGTTCTTTGTACTCAGCAGATGAGCTTAGGCAAGGAGATGCCAGTGGTTTGGGTTATTTGAGTCCATACTGTGGATGGCTCTGTGACAAAATAGGCTATAATGACTTGTGCTGGCATTATTCCACCGCAAAGGCTTCTTCAGAAGTGTTCTGTTCTGTCAGTCGTGAGTAACGCTTGGTGTGATGATGGCAGTGATCCTCCTGGACTCAGATGGTGGAGAAAGGAGTAACTGGTATAAGTGAAATTAAAACAGATGCATGCTACCTAGGAGACTTAGTGACAGTGTCATACAAAAGCATTGTTACAAAGACTTTTTTTGAAAGCTTTAGAATGCAGGGGGAGATAGGATTTTAGGGAAAAGCAGTGAAGAACTAGATCTCCTTGTTCAAGGATGGGAACTTTGTCCTGCAGTTTCTGTTTGCTAAACTCAATTTTACTGCATTGGAATTACTTTGCTTGATGCACTTTGGCACTTTTAGTAGAAGCAATATTTTTTCCTTAATCAGTGACAGTAGGGTGACTATACATCCATGGATCAGGAATGAGAAACCCCATATATTAGTACAGTTCTACTAAAGGGGAACCAGAGACAGAGAACAAAGTGTTTTGCCTCTACTTGGAGATCAAATCTCCATTAAAATAATTTTGCAATATAGGATGGTGCAATAAGCAAGATAATTTGGGTTAATGAATTTTTAACAAAACTGTATCAATGTATTTATATGTCAGCAATTTAAAATGACAATCGCTGAGCAGTTACTAACAGTCTAAAAGTTTGCAGGTGTAACCAGTTCTCTATCCCTGTATTGAATTCTGATACATTTCTTGCTAATAATTTACTGCAAATGGTACAGTAGGTATGAAATGTTAGGGAATTGCTTTCTTTAAAATAGTAGTATTTGTTTAAAGTTACTCTACATGTTCCAAATAGAGTATAAACTAGTAGATAGTACATTATGCAGTAAAGGCATTCCCGGTAATCATTTGTGATGTTATTACCCTCTTGTAAATGTTGGCAGATATTTTCCAGCTTGTTATCAAGTCATTCTCATTGCATCATTCATTGAGTAAGCATTTTTGAGTACCATGGGTTTGCAAGCAGGCTTATTCTTTTTCTAACTGTAAGGCAGACATGTTCTCCAAAATGTTTATTGAAATAAATGCTTCAGTGTCATCAGTGTTTATAGCACTTGCAGAGTCTGTAGAGATACCAAGTAGAGTTTACTGATGTCCCTATTTCTGACCAGATGCTGGTGTCAACATATGTCCCAGGAATATCCACCAAGCCAGTTAATGTCCTGGGAGGAATGAACAATTAGCAAAATTAATTTGGAGATCTGCTTGATTAAAGTCATTAATGGTCATGCATAAAACATTTGCATTTCTATAGCTATGTTTGATTTTTACATATTTTGGACTTAGAGCAGTAACTCAGACTTACGATTTCCAAGTGCCAATACCAGTAATCAAAGTACTAGGTCTTTCATAGGCCACCAGTGTCAGCATTTCTCCATGACAATGGAAGTGTGGACAGAATACAGATTTACCAATTAGCTACCTATTTTTTTCCTCCCATGGACAATAAACAAGAACAAAGCATAAATATTTACTGTTTACTTTAATAGCAGTGTATGTCAATAAGCCTTGGAAAAAAATTGTTGCATACGTATTCCGTATTCCTTGAGTTAAAGATTATATTAGCGATGATGTCTTTATACTTATATTAATATTTGATTTCTTTAAAATGATTGTTTTCAAAGGCAGTACTGTCAATATATTTAATAATCTGCTTGAGAGAGAACATTTACATGAGTGCATTTATCTTCCCACATAACTGTCAATAATGCATTGTTCCAGAAATCTATTTTTATGTAGATGTAATTTTCATGTAAAAATTAACCTTTCTTATAATTCTAGTGTGAGACAAAAATCGTTCTTTTTCATCTGATTTCTGCTTTTTTCTCATGCAGTCATGAGATGAGGTTTTTTTTGGAGTCAAATATGATTAAGCTGAGTCATTTTTTTTTTCCTTTAAAATATTGTGAGGGTAAATTAGCTTGTTTAGGTTAATTCCCTAAAAATTTTTGTCTTCAGCCCATATCTCCTGGTTGTGGTATTTACAGAAATATATAGGGACTGTTTGCTGGTGGTTTTCTCGCATGAGAACAGGAGGAAATGCAGAGAAGACCAAAGCAAAACTTGAACTGGAAAAAGCAAAAATGCATGTTCTGATCCCCTTTGGTTACCAAATAGTTGATAACACAGTTTTAGGTAAATCTCAAAACAAAGTTGTTCTATGAATGGCTTTTATGGATACATTTCTTTGGGGTTTGGAATTAACATAACTAGATGGAAACTACTGACCTTGCAGGACCAACCAAAAGGAAATGCTCTGGAAGATCAAAGATTGTGTTGAGATCTTCCTGGATGCCCACGTTTGCTATGTTCTGGTACCTCTGTCACTACAGACAACTGCCTTTGCAGAGCATGGGAAGACTGGTAGAATCAGTGGGTGCCCCCAGCATCGTCTCACTGCCCCTTGGGCATATGTTTAAATGATACTTGGATTAACATTGGTCAGGGTTAGGGTTTTGTGGCTCTTGGCAGAAGAAAAATTGCATTTTAAGATGATTTGAGCATCCTCTCATTTTAACATATGTCAATTAGAACAATTTTTTAGTAACCATAAGTTTTATGGTTCTGTTTTTTTGTTTTAATTAAGGCTTCAGAGTGACTCACATAGAGTTGTAGCTGCAACAGGTGGTATGTTTTGTGTTGTGTGATGTTCATAAAATCTCATTTCCCTGTGTTTAGAAATCACGACCATGTTGTGGTTATTTTTCTAGAAATATAAAATGTAACTGTAAAAATAAGCTGCTTCTCTTTATCTCCATGATTCACTTCTCCAGAAAAGACTTGCAGACCATATGCAGTATTTTTTGGCTCTTAATGCATTTTTTTTTTCTGTCCTAACTGTCAACTTAGTATAAAAATAATCGGTTCCAATTGTTTTCTTGTAGTATAGCTTTCCTTCCAGAATGGAAGGTCTGGCATTGCCTCCTAAACATCTCCCAGGGGTTGGTTGATACTCCTGATATGAATGATGCTATTTATTTCACCCTACTGGTAGATTAGTCATAAAAACTCTTGCCAAACCAAATTTGGGACAAAGCTTCAAATTAAAAATATATAGTCCCTCCCAAGTTTCAACATTGTTTACGTACTGGCTCTCCCTTCTTTTAGCCACCCTGAAGTACTCTGGTCAGGAAAGCTGTCTTAGAAGATGAAATTTCCTCATAGCTAGTGAGAGAATGTGATCTCCCTCATCATCTCTTGACCACTCACCACTGACTTTTTCTCTCCTCTCATTCATTGCTCTTAGTTCAGGTAGCTTTCAGATCACACGTGATCCTTAATCCCTTTCCTTGGTCCCCTCCCCTGATGCCTCCAGAATACCACTCTGGTTTTTCCTGTTTTGCATTTTTGATACAAAACAATGACCCGCCTCATGAGCATTCATGGTATTAGTGATATGTCTATTATCAAAGGAGCCAAAGGTATACATTTTAAGTGAGCTTATATGCAATAAAAAACCAGGACCAAAAAGCTCTCCAGCCCTTGAAAATGCTCTGAAGTCCCCTTCTGAATACCCATGAACGTCTCCACCCACATGAAAGATAAATAATAGTTGTCATTTGTGCATATTTAAATAAGTTAAAATATTTTTTAAGTGTATATTATGCCAATGATAATTCATCATGTTGATTTTCTTGTATTTTTGTTGCACATATGCAGAATTTTATTCCATTGTGGATCCAGTAGACTTTCATGGGCTAACTTTGATATTTAATTAAAATTTATACTGTAGCTTATTTGAAGGAACATGCATTCTAAATTCTAAGCAACTGACTTAACAGACAGCTTTGCAAATACAACCCTTCCTTTAAAGCCGAGA
Source organism: Taxidea taxus jeffersonii (assembly GCA_003697995.1). Lineage (NCBI taxonomy): Eukaryota > Metazoa > Chordata > Mammalia > Carnivora > Mustelidae > Taxidea > Taxidea taxus. Next base: position 93,179 of record ML101983.1, on the reverse strand, counting down.
AACAATCTCTATCTATATTCATTCACTTGAGAAATATTTATTGGATGTCTGTTACCTTCTAGAAATATTTATTGAATGGCCACATGCTTAGAGCAGGAGAGATACTAGTGAACAAAATATACAAGGTTCTTGTTTTCTAGAGCAGATAGTTGGGAAGGAGTGACACAAAACAAGTAAGTCAATAAATATATGAGGAAGATAATCTCAGGTAGTGACAAGGGCTGTGAAGGCTATACCGCAGGTGAAGTGCTTGAGAGTTTCCTGTAGGGGAAGGATACTACCTGAAAACATTTTCTCAGAGAAGGTATCCTGGAGATAGTGCCTCTCAGGGACGTGGAGGGTGGGCAGGAATCTGCCATGCAGAGTTGCTGGGGAAAGAGCTTTCCAGGCAAAGGGAACTGCATGTGGAAAAGCCTTTGGGGAAAAAAGTGCAGGGTGTTCGGGAAGCAGAGTAGTCAGTTTCGGTTGTGGGTCAGTTTCCCAGGCGTGGCAAAGAGTTTGGGCTTTATTCTAAAAATGGTGTGGAGCAAATGGAGAACAAAACAGAGGTGTGATTGCTTTACCTTTGAAAAGAATCCACTGGCTGCTCTGGGAACCCTGGATAATACTAGGGCATGAATGGACACAGACCACATAGAAGACCATTAAAGTAGCCTAGGGGAGAAATGACAGTGATTTAAACTGGGCTGTGGCCATAAACAAAGAAGAGATACGTGTAAAGAGTCACAATATCAAAGTGGGAAAAGCTTCTTGAAATTCTACAAATCTAGGAAATTACAAAAAAGAAAATAACAATTCTCTAAAGCTCATACCACCCAAAGTAACATCTGTTAATATCTTGGCATTTTTAAGGAAAATAATCACTGTATTTTTGATATTTTGATATGTGACCATAATTAGGCAGTGCACACAATGCAAATACTAAAATCTTCAGATTACCCTAAATCCCACCACCCAGAAGTAACCACCTATAACATTAGGCTGACAATCATTGCAGGCATCTTTCTATGCATATATGCAATGGGATTAATTAATGGATGCATGAATATAAGTAATTTTATAACAATGGTAACAGTGGAATCATACTGGAAATGCTCTTTTAAAATAAAAAAAAATTTAATTTCTTATATTTAACAGCAGAAAAAAAATGAGGGTAAGATGTAAATAATTGTTGAACTTTAAGCAGATGTCTCTTTACTACAAGAATTATTTCCTAAAAGATCTCCCCTTATGGGTAAGAGAAATGGTTATAAAAAATGCTAAGAGGTTTGAGCAGGAGTAAATTGAGATTTTGTGAGACTTGAGATTTGAGAATTTGGGAGTCCTCTTTAAGAAAATGGAGTGTAGCCTGGCTTTGTAGCGCATTGGACTTCTAGGAAAATGGAGTATAATTCAGTGGACTATTACATAGCCATCTAAAGGATGAGCTCTTGTCATTTGCAACAACATGGATAGATCTAGAATGTATTATGCTAAGTAAAGTAAGTCAGACTGAGAAAGATATTTCACTCATGTGGAATCTAAAAAACAAGACAAATGAATAAACAAAAAGCAGAAACAGTCCTATAAATACAGAGAACAAATTGAGGGTTACCAGAGGGAAGGGAGTGGGGAGATGGGCAAAATGAGTGAGGTGGGGTGGGAGATACAGACTTCCAGTTGTGGAATGAGTAGATCATAGGAATAAAGGCACAGCACAGGGAATACAGTCAGTGGTACTGTAATAGCATTGTATGGTGACAGATTGTAGCTATGCTTGCGGTGAGCCTAGCATAAGGTATAGAGCTGTTCTATCACTATGTTGTATCCTGAAACTAATGTGACATTGTGTGTCAACCATACTCAAATATAAAAAACTAAAAACAAAAAGAACAAAATCACTGGTAGTGCTAATATCACTCTGGTTTGTTACCAAAGTCATGAATTAAAGAATTATTAAACTTAAATAAACTTAAAAAATAGAAATTTTAAAAAGGAAATGAAGTATATTTTACAAATTGTACAAAAGCTTTTTGAAAGCTTTGCTGTGGCAACCCCCCCCTCCTCATACACACACCCTATAGCCTGGGAAAAAGCAAATCACCCAAGGAACTGAAGGGCCTTGAAACGTAAGGCTCAATAGGTTTACTATAAACCCACCTCACACTTGGAGTTATTGTGTTTCTTAAACTACATATTCCAATTTTAAATACATTAAATTGATTCTGTGTATTGATATTCAGTATATCAGTATCCTGAGTATAACATTCTTGTGTTATGCTTTCTTTCACTTATAATTTTGGTTTATTAGCTTTCATGGCTGCCATGGAGCCTGAGACCATCCTTTGTAGATGATTTCCTCTTTCTACCTGGACCCCTAAAAAGTCTTTCTTTCTCTTCATAGGTCAGTAGCACAGCTAGGATACATCCAGGTGTTGAATGTTCTGTGTCAAAATTTTCTGCATTACAGTGTACTCTTTAAATTTGCTGCTCTTGTGTCCTATCTTTAAAAATACTTGCTATTCTATTTGTATTGTTACCTACTTCAGGGACACCAATTATCCTTATTTTGGATCATCTTTGTCTCTCTTCCACTTTTATTATGTCTTTGTAATTTAATCTTTTTGTTATTTTCATCTGCATTCACAGTATGAAAATCCTTTCTTCTGTGTTAGTAATTCCATTTTCAGAAGTGTCTCCTGTTTCCTGAGGTTTCTAATTTATTGATTCTGAGATGAAGCTCTTTGTTCTGTTTGTTTCCTTCAATCCATAGTCTCTTTTCATCCTATTCAGTTGTTTCATCATTCTGTCAGTAAGCTTCAATTTTTATTGAAACCGTTCTTCTAGACTAGAAAGTTTCTGAGAGGATTTCCTTCTTTTTCTTTAAAAAGTGTTTCTAGATTTAGTTCCTCATGCTGTGACCCTTACATTTTATTTTCTTTCCTTCCCTCCTTTCCTCCCTTCTTTCCTCTTTCCCTCCTTCTTTTCATCCTCTCCTCAGCTCCCCTCTGCCCCTTCCCTGCATACTGACTGGGCTGTTTTTCTTCATCTTGCCAGTGTTTGGGGAGCTCTGCCCAGACATGGTGTAAGTAACTTCTTATAACACTTCCCAGCTCTTTGGAGACCAGTTTGTTTTCTTGCCTGGGTCTCTTCACTTTTCTGATTTTTTTTTTGCCTTTTAGATATGTTTTATTGCCTGGGTCCTTCAGATATGTTTTATTGCCTGGGTCTCTTCACTTTTCTGAAGTCTAAAGAGATTGCAGAGTGGGGTGGAAATTGTAGAGAGAGGTAGCTCAAGCTGTATGTAGTCTTGGTTATAGATCTCCTGAGCTGTGCTTTCTCACATTTTGCTGAATGTCCCCATTATCGGGCTTCTTTTCACCAAACTGGGAGGGAGTGGGTGAGAAATACCAAGGACAACTTTTTTTTTTTTTTTTTTGGTATTCCACTAAAGGGTTCCAGTTCAGCTAGTAGCTATGCTGGAGATAACCTACAATGTGGCCAGTTTCCTCATTACTGTGGGCAACCCTGGAGTCTTCAGTTCTCTGGAATCAGCCCTTGCTCCCATTCTCCTGTTTCACACATCTCCATTAGTAGAGAGAAGAAACAGATAAGGATATTCACTGACTGTGCTTTTCTCTAAATTTAGGATTACTAGTGAGAACTTTCAGAATTGTGTTGATTTACCTCTCTGGGTAGTGAGAATAGGATTAAGAGCCAAGCAACACTGTGCCTTCTTTTTTTTTTTCCTCATCCTGCTCCAGAATTTTCTGTTTCTTTCGTTGGCCACTGGTTTTGAAGTTTGTGGATCTGTATGTGCCTTTCCTTGATTGGTTATTGTTGGGTTATTTTGTTTTGTTTGTGTTTTTTTTTTTTCCTAATGTTCACTGTTTTCTTCACATTTTGTTAGGTATTTATTTAGGAAGTGAATTTCTGTGAAGCAATTTAAATTTGCCATCTTAAATCAGACTGTGGGATATATTTTGGAGATGGAACATAAATGTCTTGCTGATGATTTAATTTGAAAGATGAAGGAAGGGAAGGAGCTATGAATGACTCCTAAATTTCTGGTCTTAGCAACTGGGTAGGTGATGAGCAGATTGGACTCGCGTGGCGGAAGGAATCAAGAATTCTGTTGTAAGCTTTTTAAGTTTGAGAAACTTGACATCCGGGTGGAAATGTCAGGCAGGTGGTTGGATGTACTGGTCTGAAACTCGGGGGAGAGATGCTCAGCATATATCCAAAGCCATGTGCCTGGATGAGATCACCTAGGGAGGGAAAATGTAAACATGGGGAATCGTATAATGAATATGCACGAATCCAGAGGTATTCACATATGAACTCTAGGCTTAGCGCAAACTGTTCTTAATGTAACAAATGTCTGAAATTTTTCAGTATAAACATATCAGGTTAATGACTGGTATGAATTAGTGAGCAATGTAGATCAGAGAACATTTTAAAGACAGGACATTTTATACTTTATACTTCTAGATCTACACAGTAACTAGCAACTGAAGTGTTGCCTTTCAGAGATCACTGAGACTTGCTTTTAGCTATTAACACTTCAATTATATATAATTGAAAGTGATAAAGATTTTATTTTAAATAAAACACTATAAATTATTAGTTATAAAGGCTCAATCTTTTTTCTGTTTTCAGAGTGATTCTGCACATACGTTTCTATTTAATCAGTTTTATAATTAAAATGCAGCACTTTTGCTCTTAGAAGATGTACATTGTAAAGAATTGCTATATTTTGAGGTAACATGCTTGGTGAAAAGAACACTATTCCAGAAATTAGGAAACAGATTTCAGATCCAACTCCTCCAGTAGTAATTACAATAATAAAGAAATAACAATATCAAACGCACATAATCCTTTCATGTGACATGCACTGTTCTAAGCACTTTGCATATATTTACTTTTTAAAGAAGTTGTAGCCAAAGGGCTGCCAGCTACTTAATCTCTCCGGACTTCGGGCTCCCCATTTGTAAAGCCAGTCTTCCCTCTAGCTCTAAAATTCAGCATAATGTATCTTAAATTGTACAGTTTATATCATGAAACATAAAAATGTTTTAATGATCTTATTAACCAAAGCAAACGGAAATAGACTCTTTTATAGGCAGGGAAAGAGGAACCGTTATATAACAAAGGTTAACCAGCATGAGGAGTAAATTATGGAGATTTTGGCTGACTAGGACCCCATCACCACAAACATCTTCCCTCGCACTTTTGCTCATGCTATTTTGGATCCTTGCAGGTCATGTCTGCCCCTCTCTCCTTGCAGGCTGTCAATTAGAAATAACCCAGCCAGGGTGCCTGGGTGGCTCAGTGGGTTAAGCCTCTGCCTTCAGCTCAGGTCATGATCCTGGGGTCCCGGGATCAAGCCCCACGTCGGGCTCTCTGCTTGCAGGGAGCCTGCTTCCCTCTCTCTCTGCCTGCCTCCCTGCCTACTTGTGATCTCTCTCTCTGTCAAATAAATAAATTAAAAAAAAAAAAAAAGGAAATAATCCAGGCTTTCTCTGAATTCCCAGTTTTTTGAGCCTTGTTTTGGGGTATTTGCCTATGTATGTCATGTTCCCTATGAGCATCTCAGCTGTTTGAGGGCAGGGACAATAATCTTTACGACATCTGTTCAGTACTTTTTAAATTCAGTTGTCTCTCTATGGACAGAGTACACAGAGCAAATTAAATTCAGGCTTATTTTCTAAAAAGTGAAATAATTTTATTCAGATTCAAAGCACAACATGTTATGGTAGATGTTGACCTGGGAATCAAGACTTGAATCCCAGCTCTCTTGTTGACCAGCTTCAGTGGCCTTCAAGTGGGTCACTCTCTTAACTTCAGTTCCCTTCAGTCAAATGGCGATATTGGAATGCCTGGTCCCTGTGTTACAGAGCCATGAGCATTGAATGAGATGATATATGTATAGTACGTGTGGAAAAGAAAAGCACTGAGACCTGATAAAACACGTCCATGTTTCTCAAGCAAGATGTGGGGGCACATAACCAGTTATCTTCAACCAATTCTCTGAAACATTGGGGTTTGTGAGCAGCTGCCTTCCCCAGAAGCCCACACCCCAAGCTCAAACAGATAGATTTCTGCTTTCCTATTGATTTTGAGTAAATATGATTTATTTAGCACATTTCATGCAGATTTTCTCTCAAACCAGAGAAGATGAGTTTCATAGTAATGTGAGAATGAGTAAAATCCAATGAAAACAGTGTAGTGGATTTCACTACCAAGTACTTAATTTATAGCTTCGTTGTTTTTTTAATCATGCTTCTTTATATTAATTCCATGTAATCATTTGAAGAGTGTTTCTCATTGTGTCTCCGTCTGCACAACTATAAATGAAAGCATAATATATTCTGTCAACACGGGGGTGGAGTGTAAGCCCTGGATTTGAGGTACTGTGAAGACCTTGGCAGTCACAGCTACATCTGCCCTCGGAACATTCTCTGCTTGTTGCAGAGCCCCAGGCACACAGTTTCCTCTCTCTCCCATGACCACCATCAAGCAGGCCACAGCCAGGCACCTGCATTGCACACCAGAGGGAACAGCTTCCACTTTGGGCCTTGAAGATTAGCCTGTGCTGCATTTTATAGACCTTAGAAGTCAAATGATATAATTGTCACAATCATCCAGTGCTCTTACAGAGAGATTTTGTATACAGACAGCCCAGGAATGCAGATTTTTAGCCAAATTAAAACAGAACCTAGATTAGCTGGCAAACCAGACTCCCCCCAAATGATAGAAATTTAATTGTTAAGCTGTTATATGAAATGTAAGAGTAATTGGGATCCCTGACAGTGCAGTAATGACTAATAACAGTTTTATTATATTTTAAACAAGCAAGCATCACCCTTTCAATAAATAGAAATCTATACCTAAGATCTTATTAGAAATCTGTGACTATGAAACAGTACAAATAAAAAATTAGTGATGTATGGTGATTCTTAAAAACAAAAACCGTGCAGGGTGTTGTTGTTCATATCCAGTTCAAATAATAGATCTAAATATTGACCATTTTCATTACTAAATGGTATTTCAACCCATAAGCCATGGATGTAACTGAAATAGTTAGCAATGGCACCTTAATATATACTTCAGCCTTATTAACATCTTTATGTGGAGTCTTCTGAACATCCTTTCTACCTAAAAAATGAGGATTTTTTTTTTCAGTTACTTGCTCAGTTGCTAGGTAACAAGGCAGATCTCTATAGCTTTATCTGAACATGAAGCACATGATTTTTTAGTGACAATTATTTATATCCAATATATTAAAGCATGGTGTGTTGATAGTGATTAGATAAGCTACTGATTTAGCTCCAGTGCATTTGCAAGAAAGTGTGTGGTAATCCGCAAAGCTAGTTTTGTTCTAACCCTTTTTTAAAAGTGCTTATTGAGGGGCGCATGGGTGGCTCAGTGGGTTAAAGCCTCTGCCTTCGGCTCAGGTCATAATATCAGGGTTCTGGGATCGAGCCCCGCATCGGGCTCTCTGCTCAGTGGGGAGCCTGCTTCCTCCTGTCTCTCTGCCTGCCTCTCTGCCTACTTGTGATCTATCTGTCAAATAAATAAAATCTTTAAATTGCTTATTGATATTCACCTCTGAGAATGATCAGTTTTCTTGCAAAGCCCCAATAATAGTTAGATTGTTGATTTGATAATCCTTCCAACTGGCTGATCACAATAAAAAACACTGCCACACCTTTCTGACTAATGACAAAGCACATCATCTGGAAAGGAGATTTTGATCTTCAAGGCTGTCCATTCAAATGTTACAAAGTTTGAATTTGTGAAAATTGTGATTCCTCTTTTATTGCTTGTCATTCCTCATACTGTAATCATTCAGGAGATCTAGCTCTACACTGAGAGGTAGCTGTTGATTTAGAAGGTGTTCTTATTTTTAAAAATTAACAGTTAATTGTTTTTGGTTTTGTTTGTCTTATGGCACAGGGCTGAGAAACCACAGCAGCAGGTCATCAATGTTATATAATCAACAATGGTGTCTTGTTAGAGATCTTTTAACAAAAGTTATTATTAAAGAAAAGATCTGGAATTTAGAATTGTAACCAGTGAATTTCCATAGTAAGGTAGGAAAAAAAAATAATCCCTTTCCACTGTTTGTGGATTTTGCCCATAATAATTGTCTTTCATCAGATGGATTCATTGGCTCAAACACTTCTTCATATATGCCAGGAACCATGAGAAGTAGATGTTTATTCTAAATTTATTTCCTCTGGTCACTTATACTGGTAAATTTAAATCATTATTAGACAGAATATATACATTGAATTAATAGCTATTTGTCACAATCTTTTTCAAGTAAAGTCAAAATGCTCTTTTATACTATAGTGGGAAAAAAGTATCTGTTGAACTTTGCACTTTTGTGATAGAATAGCTGTAATGAGTCCATCAACCATAGGATAATTAGAAATTACAGTATAATTTCCTTTATAGCACAAGGAATGTCACAATAAGTAATGCTGTGTTCAAGTTTGTCTTAAAATACTTATTTAGTTTAGGGGTGCCTGAGTGGCTCAGTAGGTTAAGCCTCTGCTTTCGGCTCAGGTTATGATCTCAGGGTCCTGGGATCCAGCCATTGGATTGGGCTCTCTGCTCAGTGGGGAGCCTGCTTCCCCCTCTCTCTCTGCCTGCTGCTCTACCTACTTGTGATCTCTCTCTCTCTCTCTGTCAAATAAATAAATAAAATCTTTGAAAAAATATTTATTTAGTTTATGTATTCAGCCATAAAAAGAATGAAATCTTGCCATTTGCCACAACATGGATGGAGCTAGACTGTAGTGAAATAAGTCAGTCAGAGAAAGACAAATATCACATGAACTCACTCATACGTGGAATTTAATAAATAAAACAAGCAAAAGGGGAAAAAAAGAGAGAAAAGACAAACATGATGGTTACCAAAGGGGAGGTGAGTGAGGGGTGGCAGGAAATAGGTGATGGAGATTAAAGAGTACACTTACCATGATGAAAAAAAATAAAATAAAATTTAGTTTATAGGTCAGTAACATAAGAAAAACTTTGGAGAATATTTGTTCAGAAATTATTTTTTGATGACAGCATAAAGAATGCATTCTTCTGGAGAATTAGAAAACACAGAGACAAAAATGAGTTATTACCTGTATATTGTGTGAACTGAAGATAACCTGTCTTTACAAGTCAGCATTCCAGGAAGCAAGTTTATGTAGACAATAGTTTAATATGGAAAGTTGCACTTTACTAATACCTACTCATTAAATGCCTGCATTCAACAAAATACAGCCCTCACTACCTGGAAAGCTATAAAAGCCACATGGAATGATTGATTACTCTGAATTTCTGTAGTCTTGAGTAAACCGCAGGCAAGGTATATATTTTATTGACTACGGACTGAAGGCCCAAGCAATTTACAAGGCAATTTAACAATAATTTATTTTACTCTTTGCACTGCCCTGTTCAGTTATCACTGTGGCATTTAAATACCAAAAGTCAAATGGAAATCAACCCTCTGGTTTCTTCTTCACTTTCATATCCACAGTTGACCTACAGGTTTGCCTCATTTTTTTAGGAAACGTGCTGTTATATAAATCATCATCTATTATAAAATGTTTAAATCATTTCTCTCAGGGAGTCAAAGCAGGTGTCTGTTTGCCATTTAACAATATTTCTCTCCTTAAATAGGGATTTACTGGAAGATTTCAATAGTTTCTTTATCTCTCTCTCTCTCTCTGTAATTAATGGGAGGAAAAAAACTGTATTTATAAAGAACTTTTTAGGAACCTATCCATCCTGCGAGGCTAGGTATACTTGTGAATTCCAGTTAGGGTTTATTTACTTTATACTTCTTGTTTCCAAATGTCATATTGTTGTGGAAATGAGTCCCTTGGTGACTGCTACCTCTCTTTGTGTCTTATTTTAAATGCTTATTATTTAAGTGGACTTTCATCATCATGGGTGTCTTTTGTGGTTGTTGTTGCTAAGTCATTTTAAATGATTCTAATGGAAATCTTTTTTTTTTTCCCCTCTTAATATCTGAGCCAGTCTCCTGTAGAGAAACTAGGTAATCCTCAGTATGAACTGTTATTGTCTTACTTTTAGGCTCTACTTTTTAAAAAAAAGTCTCTATAGCCATAGAAAATAAAACTTACAGATTTGTCAGAAGGTCGCATCCCAGGATGTGAAGGCTACATTCTACAAAGCATTGGAGATGGTTTTGTTTTGTATTGTTAACATATATTATATGCTCTTAATCATTATTTATCATACTGTGCACAAAAGAAAAAAGCCAGAGAATCTCAGCATTCAGCTCCCTTTTTGTTTATCGAGGCATTGTGGAACTCTTGGCTCAGGGTGAGAAGAGTATTGAATAATCATTTCAAAAGCAAATGTCATTTCTAATAGAAAACAAATGATCCTGTGTGTGTGTGAATATGAAGAGTCCAAGAAAATTTATTTGTCCAATATTCAGCATGCCTGAAAGCCTAAATATATTTATCCATACTATGCAGAATAAAAACTCTTTTTTAAAAGTATTTAAGGATTATTTTATGGCACTTTTTCTCAGAAGACCTGCAGATCCTGTTTAAAGAATTTCCACCTATGGTTTGTCAAAGGCCACAAAAACATAGGAAGGAGCGGAACTGGAATTGGGGCTGTGACAGGGGGCGAAAAGAAGTAGGAGAAATACAGAAATTAAAACCTGGAAGAGCAAAATGGTCACATTTGTGTAACATGTCAGCAGAATTCCTGATGCATTTCTTCAGAGGAGTGGGGTGAATTGGGATTGCTCACCAGACCTCTCCTTGTATCTTAGCTCCAGCACCCATGAACTTGGTGTGCTTTGGGGAAAATCACCAATCTGAACCTTTCTGAGCCTTGTTTTCCTCATCTGGAAAACAGTGATGGTTTCCACCCTGCAGAGGTTTTCTGAGGACTACACTTAGGGAGACACAGAGCCCCTCTGAGGCACAGCAGAAGCTGAATCAACAATAACTGCTACTTTTTTTTTTTTTTTTTTAAAGATTCCTCTATTCATTAAAGACGTTTTTTCTTTCATCCTCAGCCCCCAGATGTCAATACATCACCACAGATAGGACCATGAATGGTGCTTTCAAACCAACAGATCTGAAAATTATAGCCAAGGAGGGAACTCAGAGCCCGAAGCAAAGCTGGAGTGGCTGACTATAGCTTACACGGAGGAGATGTGCACTATCATGCCTGATTTATGAGATCTTTGGTCATCTCTACAGGTTTTTTTTTTTTTTGTAACATTTTATTTATTTATTTGAGAGGGAAAGAGAGACAGAGGGAGCATGGGGGAAGGGGCAGAGGGCAAAGCAGACTCCCCCCTGAGCAGGGAGCCTGACCTGGGGCTCATCCCGGGAGCCCAGGACCATGACCTGAGCTGAAATCAGATGCTTCACCAACTGAGCCACACGGGAGCTGCCCCTAGTCTCTGAATTTAAAGAAACGTAAAAATGAAGGCATGATAACTTTGTTTTTTTGGTGTTCTAAAACTACTTAGATTTTGAAAGTCCCCTTGTATCAAAGAGGAAATAAAACAACTTGCTTCCAGATTTATTGGCTAAGCCATCATCTCTCAAAGGGGTGCTCTGGCCAACTGCAGAGTTGATCGAGCAATTAAAAATATTCATCATCATAGCAATTACGTCATCTTCTAGCCCCAAATCTGTTTAATAGATTTGTTTCACCAAAATGATTACATTAACTGTTTGTTTCAATAAAAGCATCAGAAACGGGGGCGCCTGGGTGGCTCAGTGGGTTAAGGCCTCTGCCTTCGGCTCAGGTCATGATCCCGGGGTCCTGGGATGGAGCCCCGCATCGGCCTCTCTGCTCTGCGAGGAGCCTGCTTTCTCCTCTCTCTCTCTGCCTGCCTCTCTCCCTACTTGTGATCTCTGCTGTCAAATAAATAAATAAAATCTTAAAAAAAAAAAAAAAAAGGCATCAGAAACATTTGGCTCCCGCTTTCCCCCCTCTCTTCCTACTCTCCTGTCATTGGATCTTCTTCCCCACATGTTGATCCTGTATGGGTGATGTGCCTCAGACCGTTTTTATCAGTCCTTAGTTCTACCAACAAACAACATGGGCTCCCTGCCCTCAGGGCGCTTCCTCACCAATGGGGGGTAAACAGATAAGTAGGCCTGCAGTTCTAATAGACTTTGTCAACAAAACCCTCTGTTGGCCTTCCCACAGTTTAGGCAGTGACGCTTTTTAAGTGTCCAGAAGTAGGACAAGATGTAGAGCTACCCAAACTGGGATTTTTTTTCTCAACTTTTATAAAATACTTTCTTTTCTCCTTTTTATGCAAGTAACACATCATTGTTATAGAAAAAAAGGAGAAAACATAGGGAAACAAAAAAATAATAATAAATTGCTATCCCTCTACCAGACATTTTAGCACGTGTCTTTCTAGATTTTTAAATATATATATATATTGCTAATTAAAACATTACCATATATTGTAGATACTCAAACCATTTTGATGTGGAAGACAGAGATTGAGTGACAGATTTGGTTCTTCCAGTAGGCTGTAAGCTGCTTAAGGATAGGAGCTGAGTCTCGGCACCCTTCACATTCTGTATTTATGGTCAGTAAATATGTGTGGGATAAGTCAGGTTGGGGATTGCGGGATGGGTTTGTAAACAAATAGCTAGATTGTTTTATTTCTCACTTAAAATTTTAAGATTAAAGAAGGCTGTCACATTAGCAAGGGTGATATTCTTTGGATTCTTCTTGATAACAGTAAGGGTAACTTGATAATTCTTAAAGGATGCCTTCCTGTTCTTAGCCTGAATCCTTTGGAACGTCTCCATATTTTAAACAAGCAAACAAGACCAAAACCACCCCCCCAAAAACAAAATACAACAATAAGAAGAAAAAGATATAACATTAAAGAAAAGATAACATTTTTTGTTTGTTTGTTTCTGGCCTTATTAATTCACTCACACTTGCCACACATAAACCCTTGAAGAAGGAGGAAGAAAGCAAATTTGGACTTCCTCTATCACTACCTTTCACTTACTAAACATTCCATCTGTTGGCACTACCCCAGTGGTGGGTCAGGAAGTATTTCCTCAAGTTGTTGAAAAACAAGCTTTCATTAATGTTGTTTTCCTGTTATTTCTAGTAGTGGAAAGTCAGCCTGATAATGTTGACAGCAGTATGTTTGGAGAGATTGCCTGTCTCACGAGGAGTTTGAGATAATAAAAATCAAGATGACATCTCAGCTCCTTCTTGGGAAGAATTTCTAGTTAATCTGCCCCATCTGAGACATCCCTTTCCATTAACTCTCTAGGCACAGGAGGGATTCATTAGGCTACAGGTAGACCCACAACTCAGTATCCTTGTAGTTGCCTCACTTAACTACATAATGTTTGTTTTTTTTTTAAGATTTTTTATTTTATTTACTTGACAGACAGAGATCACAAGTAGGCAGAGAGGCAGAGAGAGAGAGGAGGAAGCAGGCTGTCCGCAGAGCAGAGAGCCCGACGCGGGGCTCGATCCCAGGACCCTGGGACCATGACCCGAGCCGAAGGCAGTGGCCTTAACCCACTGAGCCACCCAGGCGCCCCAACTACATAATGTTTTTATGAGTCACTCAGACCCAAATTCGCCCCATTAGGTTGGCTGTGTTCTTATTCTAGTTAATTGCATGTCATCTAATTACATAATTTATGCTATATATGCACTTGGCCTTTGGGTCACTGTATATGATTTGCTATATATGCATAGTGACCCAAAGGCCAAGTACCTTTCTTTATTGTACAATAAAGTCACAGTGATAATAGGACTTATATACCTGTTGTAAAAAGACCACTTCTGCAAGGCTGTTTCTAGCTTTTTACAATGCTTTGATGCATTTTTAAGAAAGCAGTCTAAAAATGTCATAGGATTTCTACATGTACCCTAAAGCCGTTAAATAATTATATTCTGTGATTGCTCTGGTTGTCAGTTTAATTAACTAAAAGAAATTGGTATTCCCATAGTTTCTGGTTGTGAAGGTCTTTTTGCACATTCTTGATCAATTGGTTTGTTCTCTGTTGTCAAGTGAAAAAAAAAAAAAAGATTAACCACCTTAGCTTGTCAGGCTTTATTTTTTTTCTTAAGATTGTATTTATTTACGAGATAGAGAGCATGAGCAGGCAGAGAGGGAGAAGCAGCCCCTGAGCAGTCTGCTGAGTGTAGAGCCCAATGCCAGGCTCGATCCCAGGACCCTGAAATCATGACCTGAGCCAAAGGCAGACACTTAACTGACTGATTCACCCAGGTGCCCCTTTTCGGGCTTCAGATAAGTGTTCCTCTCTTCCACGTGAATCCAACAGATTCACTTTAACATGTTATTTGTTGAGTCCTGGGGTGAGCATTATGCTAGAATCCCAAAATACAAAGATGCGTGAGGTCTGCCATGTGGGGAAGGAAGAAGCATGTAAATAGACAATCTGTTCAGCTACACAATAGGTGACAGGTGCGTTGGAGGCACTAAGGAGGCATACTCAGCTCTACCTAGAGAGTGCCTGGAGGACTTCTCAGAGGCAGTGACAATTGAGATGAGATGTTAAGAATGGTGAGAAGCTCACCAAGAAAAGCTGAGAAGAGGGGTGCCTGGATAGCACAGTCAGTTGTGCACCCAACTCTTGGTTTTGGCTCAGGTCCCCATTTCAGGATTGTGATATCGAGCCCTGTGTCTGGCTCCATGCTCAGCATGGAATCTGCTTGAGACTGTCTCCCTCTCTCTTTGCCCCCCTCCCCATTCTCCCTCTCTTTCTCTCTCAAATAAGCTTAAAAAAAAAAAAAAAAAAAGAAGGCGGAGAAGAGGATGAGAGGAAAGGGCACATTCAGCAGAGAAAAGGGCATGTGCAAAGATCAGAGAGACATGCACCACGTGGCCCCTGGTGGGAATCGCTAGAATGCAGTCTGGGTGGGTCAGGAGGAGAAGGAGACCCAGGGGGCTGGTAGACTTCAGCCTTCCAGTGAAGAAAAGCCACCAAAGGGATCTTGAGCAGAGGTGTGGTGTGGTTATATTTGTAGTTGGGGGAGGTCAGGTGGCGCCACATGCATTCCTCCTCCCCTGCCCTGCCCTATTGTTTGTATTTAAAGACCATCGCCTCCTTCAGTTTTCGTCATTCCTGCAGGTCTTGATCCAAACTATCACATTTTCTAGGCCAGTGAGCTGAGGAAGGCTGAGTTTAAGGGCCACAGGCCAACAGGTGGCCTATCCCAGTTACCTCCTGGCTGGTCACAGCCAAGTTGAGGTGTCGTCGTAACTGTCATCCTCTTGTGGGTCACTTCTTCCTCCTGCACACCGCTCAAAAAACAGTGAGCTGCTGATCACAGGCCTAGACTTGCTGTGACAGTGGATGCAGTCCCTAAGCATGTGGATGGTCTGGGTCCCTTCACTGAGAGACTTCACGGCCCGCTGTGTGTCCCGGGCTGGCATCACAGAGGAGTGAGACATGCCTGCCACCATTTGCAGACACGTAAACAGTTCCGATGGAATATACTGGATGTCACAGGAGGGAAACCAAAGGAAGAGGAAGGAGGGGAGAGAGACCAGGAAGCCCTCCTGCGGGAGATGGCATCCATATCTCCCAAAGGAGGAAGCAAAGAAGGGCGAGAAGGAATGTCCAGGGGCAAGGCAGACAGACAGACAGACAAGCTGTAAAGAGCTGGAAGTGCTTCAGGCCCAAGTGTGGAGAAGGAGGGGAGAGCTGATAAGGAACCGAAGAGATCACAGGGGACCTGAGCCTCCAGGGCCCGGACACCATGCTACCAGAGGGTTTGGAACAGGGGGAGTGAACACAGCCAGCTTTGCAGAAAGATTTTCAGGAGAGCAGAGACTGTTGGCGAGGGGATCAAGATGGAGATGGGGAAACTGCATCTGTTTCCCTTTGTTACTGGTCTCTGACAGTGATGCTGGTAAGACATGAGGAGCACTCTAACAAAGTTAGCGTCTGTGGATCCAAGAGACACAGATGGGTGCAAAAGAGAGGCAAGGAGGCAGACCCACAGGAGGTTAGAGATTCAGTGGAAGTAGAGATGTGTAAGAGGGCAAAGCCCAAGATGAAGAAAGATGGGCCATCGTCCACAGATGACAGAGTGTTTTAGGACATGCCACCATTGTGAAATGGGGTCACCCTTTTGGCTGGATTTGAATGCCGCACTGTATTTGTATTACCCTTCATGTGCTTTCTGTTCCTTGATCATTTTTATATCTGATCAAAAAGTGAAACTACTTTTTGGGACACCTGGGTGGCTTAGTCCATTAAGCATTCAACTCTCAATTTCAGCTCAGGTCATGATCTCAGGGTCGTGAGAAGGCCCTGCAAGGTAGGCTCCGGGCTCAGTGGGGGAATCTGCTTAAGATTCTCTCTTTTTCTATCCCTCTGTCCCTCCGGCCATGAGCACTCTCACACACACACTCTCTCTCTCAAATAAATAAATAAATCTTCTTTTAAAAAAAGGAAAGAAACTCCATTTATAAGTCCTGTGGAGCCAAGCAAATTGTTTTCACCTCTTTTTTCCTCCAAAACCTATGAGGAAGTTTAGGCAAGTGGCAAAATTCTCATTTTGTAGTTACAAATCAGTCATCGTGTACAAAACACAGCTAGTGTGGCAGAGCAGGATTGGAATCTTAACCCTATTTCTTGCTTCTAGACTGCATGGCCTGCTTTGAAGATATGTCATTAGATTATGCAGTCCTAGCAAAGTAGAATTCCTTTTTTAGTTTTCCACAAGCAGCCATTGATGAGCATTTTCAGACCAACATGAACTTTTTCTCTGAAACGTATGTCTTTTAAATGTTTGCTCACAGTGAGTCTGTTTTGGAATAGCTCACATTTATGAACCGTTCACTGTGTGTTTCACATAGTAGTAATTCATTTAACCATTCAATTCAGTGTGGTAGATACTAATGTTATTCCCTTGTTAGATGAGTAAACTAAGGCACTGAAATATTAACTTGCCGAAGGTCACCCAGCTACCCAAGTTCATCCAGTACGGGCATCTGGACCAGAGTTTGAACCTCACCATAATGGCTTCGGTGCTTCTCAAGCTTATTTATAACAAATACATGATGAGTGGACAAGTCTAGGACATGATCATTATCTTTCGGAAACTGCTCAGGAATGTTTGCTTAAAGGATTTTTTTTTTTTAATTTGAAAAGAGATTTCTGAAAGTAAGACCACCAAACCCTCACAGTGGCATTCTAGATGCTTTCAGAATTGATCATGGCTGAACTGGAAAATGTTCATTTATCCAGAAATAGTTGGAGCCAAGCTGGACCTCATTGAGGAACAGATTAAAAGCAAGACAGCCTCTCAGAGAGAAACTGGATGAGTTGTCCCTACCCCAGAATAGTTCATTTAAATTGTTTTAGTAGTTTTATTACTAAATTTGAGGGCTAAAATTCATAATGGCAAAATCCAAAGATGAGTAAAAATCAACCCCCTTGTACCTAAGAAAATGTTTTGGGGCACAGTATATAATGTCTCTTCATTATGATATGTATATAGGTCATTAACAATCTCTGTTTTGCATCTGTATCACAGTTCAAATATACAGCAAAGAATTTCTAGGTATTTTTCAGTGTTATTAGTTTCTAGATTCTTTCTCCTTTTATGTGTGTATTTTCACAAATATTTTTCCAAATATATTTACTTTTCTAAATATATAAAAATAGTTGTTAGCCTATATTTTTCTCTCTGTTCAGATCATTTTAACCAAGTTTTTCACCTCTTTGTCCAATAGATCTCCAGGTTTCCTGCCTGCCACTCTGATCCTTCCTTTTTCACGTACCATTAAAAAGACTATTCTGTCCACCCTAAAAAGCAGGAGTCCTTGTGTCATCTCTTAAACACCTTCCTCCCAATGAGATTGATTGTGATGTATTGTTACCTTTCATTTATTATCTCCTCAGTCCATGTTCAAGCCAAAGTCACTTAGTTTTGTGAAGGAAATTGTGTGAGACGTTCTTCCAAATGCTCTAATAAAATTCAAATATATCACATCTGCTCCATTCCCTTAAACTAGTAATCTTGTAATTCCATCAGAAAAGCAATCAAATTTGGCATGCCTTTTTTTTTTTTCTTCATAAAGCTCAGCTTCTTATTACTTTTGGGTTTATTTCCTCTAGATGTTAACAGATTTTTTATTACTCTCACAATATTGCAAACTTGCCAAATTACAATTTCCAGGGTCACTTTCATCGTTTGAAAACCAGAGCTCTCTTTTCTTTTTGCCTCATTTTGTAGTGCCTAAATATTTGGATTCCTGTTGATTCTACACGTCTTATCTTACCCAGATCCATTACTTCTAGGTGATGGTGGTCAAAGGGAGGAGGAGCAGGCTGAGGATGACCTCCCTGCCGCCAGCTGTCAGAAGCCATCTTCCCACACCATTGCCAAGTCATCCTGGCAGACTTCCGTCATCTCCTTCATACTAGCCAACAGGTCTCGGCTCCATTCCTAGGTTCTGTGATCTGTAACCTTCCTCCCCCTTGACATGTTTTCTTCACATTACCTCATCTGCTTTTGCTGCCCCTTAGAAGAGAGCTCACACAGAGTTCATTTTTACCTGCTAGTGTTCCATTCTCTCATGTCTCTGTTTATTGGCAGGTAAATCTATTTTTACCTCCAGGTCTATGACTGTCCTTCAACCACAAATGGAGTATTGTTTGAATGTTTGTTTTCTTGTACTTCATGATGAGGGCATTGTTTTTAGGTTGGATGTTCTAGGTCCTGGGTCAGAACATCTGCCCCTCTGATTCCTTCTCTCAGGTCTAACCAAGGCTACACACTGGTATAGCCCTGTTAGATTGTATTGTTCTGTCCTAACGTCTCTGCTTCTCTTTTTCTGTTTGTTCATGCTCAGTTACTTTCTTCACTGTTAATAAATTCATCGATAGGTACTTTCTTTCTGTAGATTTTATTACTTTATTTTTTAGATAGAAAACACATACTTTTCTTCCCTCAACAAACAAATACAAGTATATTTAAAATGGTGTTGGGGACTTAATTATTCCGTACCTATTCCTGGAGGCGTAGAGAATGTCAGATAGCTAGGTGGTCAAATACTGGGCTACAAAGATGCCTTTCCATCTTTGCCTCCTTTCCAATCATTCACAGGATTGTGAAGGTGTCAGCAATGGAAACAATCCTAATGCAGTGTGATGGGTGCTGTGATGGACGTGGCTTTACAAGGTCCAATAGGGGTTCCAGCCTGAGGAGGGGAAGGCTCTGAAGAAAAAGAATCTAATTGTAGGTCTGTGGGAATCAGGATGAGCTTCACGGGCAGACAGGGGAGAAGGGAGATGGTATTTCATGGGAAGATGTAATCTTACAAGATGGGTACTCTCAACTTATCCTGATTCCTCCTTCTAGGTCCTCCCATCTTTGTATTATTGGCAGATCAAGAAGAAACTAAGTCTGTGGGAAATAAAGGCTCAGAGGCTGGAAGGAGAAAATAAGTACTAGGTTTATGTATTCACTTACAAGGGCTGCTGTAACAAAATACCACAGACTGGGTGACTGAAACTGTAGAAATGCATTTTCTCACAACTCTGGAGGCTTAAGATCAAGGTCAAGGTGACAGAAAGTTTGGTTTCTTATGAGGCTCTCTCCTTGACTTGCACATAGCCACCTTCTTGCTGGGTCCTCACATGGCCATTTCTCTGCCTATGATGTTTATGTCCTAGCTCTTCTTTGTATAAGGACATCAGTCATACTGGATTAGGACCACCCTGAAAACCCCATTTTAACTTAATTACCTCTTTAAAGGCCCTGCATCAAAATACAGTCACATTCAGAGGTTCTGAGGATTAGAGATTCAGCATAGGAATTTGGTGGGGCTCTGGGGAGGAGACACAAGTCAGCCCATAACAGTTTGTGTTTAGGTTTTTGTAGTGTTTGAACAAATGACATAACTGGTTTTCAGAATCACTTGACTTATCTAAAAAGATATATGATGAGCTGTTGTCTGCTGAGCAAAGCTATTTAAATGTTTTAAATTTATTCTAAATGTTACTATAAGTATCCTAGATTTCCCATGTAGCTCCATTTAGAATTACAATATTACAGAAGGCATACCTCATTAAATACTAAACTTTGTCCCTAAAGGCCCAAGACACATGACAGTGTATGAACCCTTTCAAGACTGCAGTGGAAGCCACATCACACATATAATCTCTGACAAAATGATTAGGCTCTAAATTGCTTAATTTCTGTAATCTGTTCCCACTATAGAGATAAAGTCATTTATCTTGATTTAGATGGATCATTGTATAGAATGTCAATGTAGTTAAGAATATAGTTTAAGAAAGAACAGCTCCTCAAAAAATGTAACTGCTTCTTGGCTCTCCTTTATGGAAAAAAATACACATTTTGTGAGATATGAAAGAATTTGAAATGTCTGCATTTTCAGACATTCATAATTTTTCTAGTGTTGCCTTTGGTGGTCTGACAGGAAAAGCTGTGTAATGATCAGAAGATGTCAATTCTAATTTTAACTGGGACACTCACTCCTTCATGATTTGTGCAAGGCATTTAATTTTCCTGAGCCTTTGTTTTCTCCTTAGTCAAAAGCGGATGATTCTTCCTTTCTTTTTTTTTTTTTTTGAAGATTTTACTTATTTATTTGTCAGAGAGAAAGAGAGCCCAAGCAGAAGGAGGGACAGGCAGAGAGAGAAGCAGTCTCCCCACTGAATAAGGAGCTTGATGTGGGACTTGATCCCAGGACACTGGGATCATGATCTGAGCCAAGGGTGAATATTTAACTGACTGAACCACCCAGCCATCCCTATATCAAACTTATTTCATCTTTTACATTCTTTTTTTTTTTTTTAAGAATTTATTTATTTGTCAGAGAGAGAGGGAGAGAGAGTGAGCGAGCACAGGCAGACAGAGGCAGAGAGAGAAGCAGGCTCCCTGCTGAGCAAGGAGCCCAATGTGGGACTCCATCCCAGGACGCTGGGATCATGACCTGAGCTGAAGGCAGCTGCTTAACCAACTGAGCCACCCAGGCGTCCCGCATCTTTTACATTCTTGTGCATCTTTCCGATGTAGGAATTATGTTATTGAATTAATATGCAAGACAATACTTAGATTTTAAATATCAGGATTTATTTTTAAACATTAATATAAATCATGTGCTATGGTGGAAGAGAGAAAATTGTGGGTGATAGTATTTATATGGACAAAAAGTAATAATGCCTTGCCAAGAGGGAACTGACTTAGAGAAAAAATTTTGAAATTCAGAAGGTGTAAGATATAAGTAACTTCACAGATCACTTACATTACGTGAAGAAACGGTTAAAAATTAGACTATTAAAGTCATTCTTAAGGTAAAATGAAAATGATGTCTTTGAGGCAAATTTTAAAAGGGAAAAAGACCTGGGCGCAGTTCAAAGAAGTGGGAGGAAATTTAATTCCATTGAGAAAGAGAGAAATGGCGACACCTTCACCACCCCTCCCCCAAGTCTGAGTCATCAAAGGAAGGACACAAGAGGGCACAGAGGAAGTCCCCTCTTATAAAATCCCCATAAGGGACCGTTGCTGTTGCTGTTCTGCACAAGTATTTCATAAGCACCAGTGGCGACACAGCATCGGTCCTGGGCTTGGTCCTGCCTCCTGGGTGCCGACACTGATGCACGAGGGGATAACGGATATCTGGGTTGGTGGATGCTGACAGCCAAGTGTTGGTGTTGGTTGACCAAGCCTTGTTAGTAGTGGGAAGTGGAACTTGGTTAGGGCCCCTCCCCCCACTTCATTTCTAGTTAATTGGGGAGGATTGCGTGGATGAGGTCGAAGAGCAGGGCCTTCGCCTGGTTCCTCCTCATCTCCCAGCTGGACTCCCAGCTTCCCTGACATCTCCTCCTAGGCAATCCTGAGCTCTGTGGCTTTACTCACATAGGAAAGGGAAAACGAGAGGAAGGAAGGATGGAAGGGAGGAAGGGAAGAAAAGTAAATAACACATTCCCTGAAAACCTCTTCTATTTGTTTCCTTTCTGTCTGGCAAAATGACTTCTGGGACAACCCCCCTTTATTGGATGGTGGGCCTGGATCTGCCCGCCGCTCAGCCTGGTCTGCTCCCAAGCACTGTGGCCAGCAATCCTTTCTGCTGCTCAGGAAGCACGGAGCTGGCCAGGGTCGACATCGGCACGCTGATCCCGAATGCAAGCAGTAATCACAGCTAACATTTTCTTTAATATTTTTCACATGCTGGGCCTCTTTGAAATGCTTTAGATGGGTTCTCACCGAATCTTCCCACCACCTCTAGAAGCTGGGTGCGTTATTACCTTTCTTTTACAGATAAAAGAAACCGAGGCACAGACTGCCCTAACCCCCCTTGAGAGCACAGGAGGTCGGGCTACTTAGACACAAAATAGAAATGATAGATAGGCAAAGCCCTGCTATTGATAGGACAACTTTCCGGTTTTCTGGTTTTTTAGCAAATTCCACCATGGGCTCTTCGTATGAAGCAAGTCGTACGATCCCCATTTTACAGAAGGAAGTGATGCTCAAAGGAGTTAAGTGGCAGTGAGTGGCGAAATAGCCGAACTATTAGACAAGAAGTAATGGGCAAGGTTTCTTTTTGTTTTAAAACTCAGATTTCCCACAGAACACAAATGTTGGAAGATGCACATATATATGTATTTGTGTGTGTGTGTGTGTGTGCACATGTGTCATTTTGTGCTATTTATAGCTCAGAATCAGAATATTATGCATCTCTAATTAGATTGATTGTTTTAAAACCTATTCAAGATGGTTGTCACAATTCTGGAAATGTCTAGAAATCTGGAATTTTGGTGATTTTAATTTTTGTCAGAACCGGGGGATAAACGCTGAACGACAGGCTTCCAGACATAGATTCAGTACATAACTACATGCAGAGTCTCGCAGCTCCTCTGTCCTCTGGGCTGGCACAAGTCTTGGCCCAAATCACAGTCTTTTCAATGCTCCAGTCACAAACTTCTCCCCTCCGGGATGTTTGGGTTCATGCCCAGCCCGCTTAAAGGAAGACCTCCCTCTCACCTGGATAAAAATGGTGCTGGAGGCAGTAATCTCCTTCCCAGGCTCTGAGTCCAATCATTTCTCAGGATATATTTACCAAGCACAGGCCATGCACCGTGGAAGACACTGGGTTATAACCAACAATGAAGAGATGCATGAAAATTCCAGTCCTTGTGGGGCAGATGCTCTGAGTGCCTTGGGGGACAAGACACAGGAGAAGCAGAAAGTGCATGGGGCGCATCACAGTGTTGTATACCTGAAAGTAATATAACGTCCTACGTCCGCTGCTTCAGTTTACAAAAAAAGAGAGAGAGAGATCAAGCCACTCTGGCACTGGTTGAGTGGGGCTTCTGACCCATTGTCTTTGTGCTCTTGGACACACTTAGTCTCTCCAGAGCCTTTGGGTTTTCCTTCTACAAAACAGGTATACAAGATGTCTCTGAAAAGACTGTAGCCAATAAGAAAGAGCACAGCTGTGCAAGGTGACCGAGCACCTGAGGCAAACAAGGTACAGGCTGCAGGTTAGGTCTCTTGCAAGAAGAGCACTTGTTTGGTCCTTTGCTGTCACTGTGCTCAGCTGACAAGAGATTGGATAAATAGCAATAAATCATCAGAACAGTTGCTCCCATTCGTCAAGCCTTGATCATTCAGGACCTGACCACAGGCCACCTGTGTCGGCTCTGTCATCCCATTCTGCAGATTTACGCTGGGTGACTTCGGCTCCGCTTGGGTTCTCCTCTTCCTTCCAAAGCCAACCAGCACATTCGGAGAAGTCCGTTTTCCGGGTATTTGGTATTTCTTTTCCAAGGGACACGTAGTTGTGCCATCAGGATTTGAGATAAGGGGAGAAACACCTTGTCTACACAGCCAAAGACTAATACTGGAATGCTCTCTGCTTATTTAAAGCCACCAGAGGGATTTTTGGTGGTTGTTTTTTGAGGGCTTCTTCCCTGACATGTGCACCAGGCAAAGGGTTTTGAAATGATGCCTCTGCAATATGTACCATCCATGGATGCGTCCACCTCCAGACAGCTGGATTCCTAGTCTGTACCATGAGGCAAGCCGCTCCTGGGACGTTCCAAGCAGCCCACACCTAACACCAGTGTTCCCGTTTCATGCGCAGCCCACACTTGGCGCCTCTCCTCCAGCCCCCTCAGGCCCAGGGTGTGCTCTGCCATGAATTAGAGTTTTATTTATCTGAGCCTAAGCCTTTTTCCCTCTAGACTCAGAGCACGCAGAGCTGCTAAAACATCACTGCAGGATGTGTTTTCATCAGTGGTGTGAATGGAGACAAAAGGAGAAGACTATCAAACGCAGGCCTCAGGGGAAGGGGCTCTGCTAGGAGAGGGTGGTCTCTTGGGAATAAAACACCCAAGTGGGACTCAGAGCCCTCTTCTCACTCGGGGGATGCAGAGAATGTTTGCTTCACCTCCCGTGAATGGCAGAAGCATTGAGAAGTAATATCCGGAAAGGAAACTGACTTAACAGTCCAGGAGATGTAATTTGCTTTAAGAAGTTTCTGAAAGGAATGAAGATGACAGCTGCCTTTTTCCTACTGGTGGTTGCTGATTGCATTTGGTCATATTTCATTTTGATTCAGCTGTTTCCTGTCTGTATGACATTACCGTCCCATTTTTATGCCATTTTAGATTTTCTTTTGTTGTCACGTGTAGGAAAAGGATTACATTCTTGTCTGCGAAACCAAAGAGATTGTTTTGCTCGGAGATGATCTCACACTGTTTGGACTGAAGAGTACAAAAGAGATCAGGTGCCAGAAAAGTCTGTGCTTGAGAAGAGGTTTATTGTAATGGCTCTAAGAGGGATCAGGGTAATCCATTTGACCTGAAAGCTCATCCCAACCCATGGTGACAGAAGCAGCACAAAACATTACCCTGCTTCTCTAGAAGGCTGCCTTGTGGTTACAGCTCCTGCTTCTGTAAGAAATCCCTTGGAGAAGAGGTGTTATGCTGTTTCCACATGTATGTTTCCCTATCTAATCCTCTGTGACCTCTATACCCTCAGCTTTCCACCTGGGGAGTCTTCATTAATTCAACAAACATTTATGTGGCACCTCCTGTGTGTCAAGTCGGTGCTAGGTGCTGTGATATATGTGGAAAGGAAAAAAAGCATGATCCCTTTGCTTAAAACCTAGCAGGGAGATGAAGAAATCAAGAGATCGTGGAGCCACAGTATAAAATTGCTGAGGAGATATGCCACAGCTTGGGTGGAAGGGGAGTAAGGGGTGCTTCAACCAGAGAGAGGAAAGTCAGGAGAAACTTTCTGCAGGGAGGGACACCATAGGCAGAAAGGGAGATGAGGCCTAGCTGGCTGGGCCATGCTTCTTCCCTCGTGGTGAAGGACGGTTGGGGGAACGTGCTCCCAGCCGAGGAAGCAGCACCCACAAAAGCACAAGGGCCAGAGAAAACACAGCATGTTCAGTGAAGCTCATGGCAGGTCACATGGCCAAGCCCTGAGCGCAGGTGAGACAGGTGAGATGCAGCAAGGGATGACTCTGCAGCAGTGGGCTGGAGCCGGGTGGGGGAGGGTCCCTGAGGCGTGCCTGAGGACTGCTCGCACCAGACCAGAGGCCGTAGGGAGCCATGGAAGAATTCTAGGCTGGCAACACCTGCTGTTTTGAAAGCTCATTCCAGTTGCAGGGGGAGGGTAAGGGTGGACATAAGAAAGATCACCTGGAAAACTGGCATGTTAACATCGGTGAGAAAGATCAGGGCCCGGCCTGGGATAGCAATGAGATGGGCAGACTGGGGTTCACGCAAGTGCTATAAATGAAGGAGGATGGTGACTCTGCTCGAGCCACATGGCCCTTTGGCTCCTCCTCAGACACACCAGGGACATTACTGTTTGGACATTTACCCTAACTGTTCTCTCAGCCTAAAGCGATTTGCGCTCAGATATCTATGTGGTTCTTTCCCAATCTCCTCAAATCTTGGTTCCAATGCCATCTTCTCCATTTTTTAAAAGATCTTATTTATTTATTTGAAGGAGACAGAGCATGAATAGGGTGAGGGGCAGAGGGAGAAGCAGACTCCCCACTGAGTAGGGAGCCTGAAGCAGGACTCCATCCCAGAACCCTGATATGATCTGAGCCAAGGCAGACACTTAACCGACTGGGCCACCCAAGGGTCCCCTCAATGCCACCTTCTCCTTGAAGCCTGCCCTGACCACTCTGTTTAAAACTGTACCTCATCTCCCCCCCACACACCTGAATTTGCTGTCACCCTGTGTCATTTATTCCCTTCCTGGGATGCTCTGTAAGTTTAATTATTTGTATGCTCATTGTTTATGATCTTTCTCCTCTGCTAGATACAGGCTCTGTAAGGGCAGGAGTGCTTTTCTCTTGTTTTGTTTTGTCCGTCTGCTCTTCTGTCCCAAGTTCTAGAACAATGCCATGTACACAGTAGGCACTCAGCTAACGTTTGTTGAATGCATAATTGGATGGACTTTGGACTGAAGAAGGGAGAAGAGGCATGGATGGCGCCCAGTTTTCTTCTGGTTCAGGCAGATGAGCCGGGAGAGTAGGTAGAGAACGAATCAAAATGGGGGAAAGAGAAGAGGAACAGGAAACGGGGAAGATGACATGTTCCTCTTGAACAATTTGCCAGATGTTATGCCCAGACATTTCAAGGTAGAAACAGAAAAAGACATAAGGAAGAGCAGGGAAGTTTTGGGGTAGAGGCTGGGGGCTGACTGGAGGTCACGAGAAGTACTCCAAGTAGCCTGAGGACCCAGCCACAGCTAGCTGTCACTGATGTGTAGTGGCTGCTGGTGAGACTCACCCCCAGCAGAAGGCAGCCCTGTGGGCGTTGAGAAGATGCTTGATTTGGTGAGAGGCCCAGCACTTGCAGGGCCAGAGCAGACAAGGGAAGGTAGTAAGTTGGAAATGTAAGTGGCCTCCTGGAGTTTATCCTGGATAAGGAAGGAAGGGAAATCATGAATGGGATAAATGGCAAGGAAGAAAAGGAGGAACCTACAGAATGATGGTCCGAACGAGGTCTAGCAGCCCACGTACTGAGAGCCAGAGTGAGCGATGGAGGGATGGAAGAAAGCACCCAGTCGTTTCAGTCATCAGTCAAGAGATTTTTGCTGGGCACTCTATTAGAGCTCTCCAGAGAAACAAAATGGATAGACTGTGAATATATAGAGATTTATCTTAAGGAATTGGCTCACATGACTTTGGAGGCTGACGAGTCCAAAATCTGCCATCCAAGTCCTTGGGCCGTCAGGCTGAAGACCCAGGGAGCTGAATTTCAGTTCATGTGCAAAGGTCATCTGCTGGCGGACTTGCCTTTCGCTGGAGGAGGTCAGTCTTTTGGTCTGCCAGGCCTTCAGTTGTTTGGCTGAGCCCCCTTCCACCTTACAGGGGTTAGTCTGCTTTACCAAAGTCCACAGACTAATATGTTGATTTCATCCAAAACACTCTCCCAGAAACATCGAGAATAATGTTTGACCACCTCTCCGGGCACTGACTAGGAGCCTCTTTTCTGAGAATCCATGGATGGTGCATCCTGCATGTCCTCAAAATCTTTTGTAAGATGCACATGCTAGGGAAAAAAAAAGTCCTTAAAACAACAGCAACAATGCCTCTAATGGCTTTGCTTGAGCACAGTGCAGCCAGATAGTAATCTTCTGCTGCACAGACAAGGTGTTTCCCAGATTATCTCACATATTGATGTCATGAATAATTTTCCCTTAGGAAAAAAAAACCCAAATTCCTGAAAACAGACTTTCCTAAATATCCCAGTTATCTCTGGGAGGGAAGAGAGGAACCCTAGCAGAGCTGACACTTGATATTACGCAGATGACACTGAAACTCTCAGGGGCACCACCTGTTAAAATAGCCGCCACAGGCACAGGTGTTCTTGGGGAAATAGGAAGGGTAGGACGGTTGCTTCCTTTGACCAACATAGAGTCTGGGGGTTGGGGCGGGGGAGGATACTGGCTTTTATGGCTCCTGAAGTGAATGACCCCACTGCCATGCAGCTCTGCGAGCTCCCGGGCTACCTCTGAAAATACAGGCTCCTTTTTATGTTTTAAGATAAACCAGCACAGAGCACACACTAGGTTGGTATTGCCAACTCTTCATGGATACGTATCCAACCCTTTTGTGTCATCCACTTGACAGCGAACTTTCTGTCAAGATGACCATGGACAAAGAATGCATTAATATATATGGACTGTTCCCCTCCTCCAAGAATTTCTCCAGGTACACCCTTTGGCATTTTATTCCTCACTTGCTAATGTACCACTCTATTTTTGTTCTAGTTAATTGTCAGTGGTCCCTAGTCGGTATGAGAAAACAACATTGTTGATTTATCTATCAACCAAGTTGATGCAAAGAATAACAGATTTTATTTATCTAGAAGAAGGCCCTCCTCCTCCTAACACTGAGCCAGCACACTTGGTTCATCCCTCCTTTAGAAAAACATGAACAAATAATGTTCATGCACCCCAAAAGGGGAGTAAAAGTGCCATAGGGACACCTGGGTGGCTCAGTCAGTTAAGTGTCTGACTTTGGCTCAGGTCATGATCTTAGGGAGCTGGGATTGAACCCCACGTCGGGCTCCCTGCTTAGTGGGGAGCGTGCTTGTCCATCCCACTTTGGTCCTCACCCTGCTTGTGCTCTGTCTTTCAAATAAATACATAAAACTTAAAAAAAAAAAAAAGTGGTTGGCATAATCAGGCTAACCAGGATCCCCACCTAACCAGGTACAGGGGGCTAGAAATGCCTCATTTGGCCGATATTCAGAGCCGTTTGGGGCTTGCAGCTGGTAAGGAACATCGGTACTCTAATTTGCATGGCAGGTGCCTTCTGTATCTTGCCTGTGGAGAGCCCATTAGCAGCAGAGGTCACAGAGGCTGGGGTCCCACAAAGCTGCAGCAAGCCCCAGCTATTTTGTTCTTCTCAGGTGAGAGGACAGAACCTCTTTATCATGGTTATTATGGCTAATAAGCATTTGCTAATAGGATGAGGGGGTGAACTACACTCACAGAGCATAAAAACGTCATTACACAGGGCAGGACTGGAATGGCTTATATCCCTGAAAGGATCTTAAAAGCCTCTCTTAGTGATGAGGGTCTCCCAGACACAGATAAGCCAAGGACCTAAGAGTTGGTGAAAACCCCCAATGACATGAATGGGTTTCCGACTGTTTGCCATATTGTAAATATGTGGGATTGGAGGTCATGTTGAATGATTTGTCAGTTTTCATGTAGGGACCATATTGGGTCATTAAATGCAACTGTCTGTGGTCAAGGTTTATTATTTTATACTGTGGCCAAAGAAAGTTCTTTGGGAACATATTCCTATCAAAATGCTCACTTTGCACATCACATTTTAGAACTCCAAATGAATCTTGAGTGTGTATTACTGTATAGAAGATGTAGGGGCGCCTGGGTGGCTCAGTGGGTTGAGCCTCTGCCTTCGGCTCCGGTCATGGTCTCAGGGTCCTGGGATTGAGCCCCGCATCCGGCTCTCTGCTTGGCGGGGAGCCTACTTCCTCCTCTCTCTCTGCCTGCCTCTCTGCCTACTTGTGATCTCTCTCTGTGAAATAAATAAATAAAATCTTAAAAAAAAAAAAAAGATGTAAAGCAAAGTTGTTCTGAACAGTTTCTAGACGGGGAAAGGGAGAGAAGGGGATGTGAATTATTGATTCATGCTTAAGAGAGAGAGCCTATACACTTGGGTTATTTATTTTTTTTCCCAATAAACAGGTTCTCAGACTGCCACATTTGTTCCTATTAATCCATTTCCCCATCGTATCTACAAGTTAGTCATTGCTAAGTGACATTATTCTTGCAAAGGATTTTGTGTAAAAATGTCTATTCAGTTTTAATGATGAAATTTTATATTCTCATAGTTGTGAGCCTGAGTTTCCACTACTAAAATAAACAACAATTGTGTAAAATTATTTGTCAATTTTTCTTTTCTTACAACAGTAATAAGAACAGCTGCTCGTTAGGCTGAATACTTAATCTGTGCTGGTCCTGTTAGCATGCTTGGCAAGGATCAGCTCATTTGATTCTCATCCAAACAGTCCTTTAGGATAGGACTTATTATTATTCCAACTTTACAGATGAGCAAACTGAAATGCAGAGGGTTCTAGTAACTCTCCCACACAAAAACTGCTGGGCAGTGATAGCATGGAGTGCAAACTCTGGGCTCTTACACCACGTCAAGGTCAGGTCATCAGCTGGCTTTATTTTACAAAAAGGAAATTTTAACATCCACATAACTACACCAAAATCTTATTACACTGAGGGATAACCCAAACAATTTAGAATAAAAGAGAATTGATGCAATCTCTTAACCTTTAGAAACAGATGCAGCAAATTTGTCTCTCAAAAATCATTACTGAATCTTAGAAAGAAAAAAAAACAAAGAAAATGAGATTTAAAATATTAATAGCATTTTAAACGTGGAAATGGGAAGGTCAAGATTTTTTTTTTATCATCTGTCACAATAGGGGGATAACCCCCATTGACAGTGTTAACTTCATATCATTCTTTTTTAAAGTGCAAATCTCAGAAGCTGTGATTTGCAGGGGTGGGGGGAAGCATATCAGAACCCAGAAGCCCCAAGATTCACTCCTGGCTTTTCTGTTAACTCTGGGTGACCTTGAACATGTCACCTTCTGAGTCTCAGTTTCCACAACTTAAGATATTTTTCTTCTCTTAATCACCAGAGTTTGTGTCAGCTCTAATATTTTATGAATATCTTCAGACTAGAAATTACTGTAGAACTTTTATATGCTATCTTAGAATCAAAACTAATTATGATCTTTTCTGAGATAATTATTGTGGGTTTTTTTTTTCCTCCTGATGAGATCAACAGCTGGGCAGACATCTTTTTCAAATTCTGTTAATTGGTCACATGAACTCCACCATCACAGTTGATCTTTGGTCATTTGCTGAAGATGGGGAGGTGTTCTCATCCTCCTCTAGAAGACACAGTCAGACCCTGTACACAGTACAGAGCCATATGGGAACCATTGGAACAACAAGCAAGGAGGAAGATCTAGTAAATAAGCAACACCCTCCCTTCCTTCCTTCCTTCCTCTTTTTTTTATTTTTTCCAGAGACAATAAATCAGTTTCTCTTTATATCAGAAATTAGGCTCCAAGAAGATTCTCCCAGAAAATTGATACAAGAAATGCCAAAATCAAGATATAGAACCTGACCCAACTGTATTAACAACATCTCTACTAAGAGCTGGAAATTGTGAAATAGCATAAACTCTGAAAGAGAAGCTGTCTTGAGGTTCTTGAAAACTTACCATAGCTCTAGGAACTTAACGAGACTCTAGGGTGAAGATCGGGGTCTCTCCCACCTAACCTGACCCTGGAGATGAGAGGGGTTGGGAATGGGATTAAACGGTGAATGAGTCAGGTTTCCACAGATCTGTCAATAACCCTTTTATGGGCTTCAAACCACTGTGTTCCATCGCCCCTGCACTTCTGAAAAATAACATTTAAAAAAGTAAGTAAGCTCAGGTCAATGAGAGGGAAATGAGAGCAGTTTTCGTTTTTTAGGGCCTTCAGTGGAAAAGCAGTTTGAGGAAGTCTTTGTTCGAGCACTATCCACAGCGTGACTCTCTTTTCCCTTTGAAAAGCCTGCAACATGCAGCTCCTTTTTTCCCCTTCTAATTTTGTGCATATTTTAAGTGAGGGCTGTAGTGTGCTTCTTTATTGAGGTTTAATTAAGACATTAGTATTCATTCAGTAAGCACAAGGTGTGCGTGCAACTCTAAGGAGCAGAGATAGACAACAAAGGGTCAAACTTACTGAATTAAAAGTATGGCATCTTTGCTTGCAATTCAGAGGCCCCGAGTTTGGCATTTATGTGAGGAGCTGCCACAGGACAGCCTCAGCATACAATGAGAATTCCGCTGCCCCTTTCACATTCCTTTGTTCACAGAATATGTTTCAGTGTGTTCGGCATTCAGGTGTATTAGGATACTCAGGACTGTAAAAACTCACAGGTTTTTAAATCTTCAAGACTGCAGAAATTGCAAGCATACATTAACGGCACAGGTTTTCAAAATCGTCTTGGAATGAGGGGAAAACGTGAGTAGCCTACGAGAAACATATGGTACGAACTGTTCATTCCATTTGTGTTTGTTTCTGAGAGCTCTACTTATTGCAGTTTATGAAATCGATTCAATTTAGCTTTTGCTTCTCTGTGCAATAAATTATTTTCTGTGTAATAAAGCAAGTATGAGCCAGAAATATGGGTGTGAAAATGTTTTTGTAACGAATCAAGATGTCAGTCTGTTGACCCCGGTATAAGCAAGACTGAAAAGTCTCCCTACAGGAAATCCAAAATATTGGGGAGTTTTTCCCATTTTGCTTACACTGATCTGAAGAAAACTCGAATATGTAAGTGTCGGTGGTTGAGAAGACCACACAGCCTGTAACTTTACATCTCCTGGGCTGTATTGATCTAAATGTTACCTCATACATTTATCAATTTGAATTCAGTCAACTACAATGCACTGCATAAAAGATTTATTTTCCCTATTGTTGCCACTGAAAACATTGAATCAACATCCAAATTATACTCTTCTGATAAAATTCTTAATCCAACTAGTCCTTTCTGTTTGATGTCATTCATAGCTTTACTTCTGATTCTTTATTAATCACAGCTCATGTGTTCAATCGCTATTAACTGTTCATAATGGCTTCTTTGTAGCTCTTAGCTTTCTCTAATCTCCTCACAGTGAATTACAGTAGAACTCAGTTCATTTGTTGGCATTATTAAATAGTTGATTAATACCCAGGTTTTAAATTGTTAGTCTTTTCTTGTTTTTATAAAGAACTAAAATCAGGATTTGCTGTTCTTGCCAGAAACAAGTGGGAATTTTCAAAATATTTCTCTTTAAAGACTTGGGCTCTGGTACCCTCACATATGTGAATGTTCTATTGAAGTCGTTTTGGTAGTTTGAGCTCCCAAACTGTCTGTTCCTATTTGTCAGGTTAGAAATCCTGGCATTGGACCCCTTATTTTCCTCAGGAACCAAATCAGTTCATGAGAATGAGAATGTCTTCAGCAACATGTATCACAACAAACTAAACCCAACATTTTTAGCAAATAGA
Source organism: Taxidea taxus jeffersonii (assembly GCA_003697995.1). Taxonomy (NCBI): domain Eukaryota; kingdom Metazoa; phylum Chordata; class Mammalia; order Carnivora; family Mustelidae; genus Taxidea; species Taxidea taxus. The sequence goes on along the minus strand of ML101983.1, from coordinate 60,060 downwards.
AAGTCCGTGAACATAAGCATTTACTCACTTGCCAGAGATCCCAGAAAGAGACAATAACCCTAAAAGAAGGTGGAAGTCCTCTTAATTTAATTGGATAATATGTGTTCCTCTCTTATCCCACGGGAACCAGGTGTCTCACAAGACTGAAGGAAAACGGGGAGAGCTGCTGAGGCTGTGTGTGTAGTTAGATCTGCTGGAGAACCCAGGTCGGTCGTCAGAGTTTGCAGCCGTGCTAAAGAAATTTCTCCTCCTTGTGTCATGGCTCCTTCCTGTCCTGGTGGAGTAAGGGTCAGATTCCCTAGCAAAGCATTAAGACAGGAGTTCAACCCCAGACTGTTCTTCTAGCCTCAGTTTGCAAAGTGCTGCGAAAAGGTGCTCCCTCTTCCAGCTGGCCAGGCTTCCTCTAAGCACAGCATCTATAATCCAGCCGCTTTCTCCTAATCTGAGCTATGCTTTTTTGCTGATTCCAGAGCTTTCTTTCTCAGGCCTTGGGGAATGGGTTTGGAGGTGTACAGGGAGAAGGTACAGAATACATTGAATTACTAAAACTACCCAAAGATTTGGGTAGTCTGGGCTCCGAACGCTTCGGGAATCTGAACACAACCGGCAGTGTAACTATTGTCACATAGTCGGGTTATGGTATTTTTTGACATCAAGAGGGGAAAGCACCATAGTGTATTCTACAAAATGTAGTTGTACACGTGTTTACATGCATCTCCCTTTGAACACTCTTATTTTAGGAACCATTTAACTTTCTGTTTTTAAAATAGTCATAATGTCCTTATACATGTCCTCAGCTGACTTGCAGATACGTGAGATCAGAAGCCATGCCTGCATTCCTTTCACGTTTACTGATCCCATAAATAGCTCTTCAGCCCTTACTTTAGGCTTGTTAACCCTCTGCTCTAGTCCCCTTCTTTCACCCGATCAGTGGCATGGCCTCTCGCCACACCCGAGCGGGAAGGGAACTAGACATGTTCTGTCCGAACTTCCTGCCAGATTTGGGAGGAAACCTGGGAAGGCGATGGACAGGTTTACGGCATAGATGGTGGGGATGGTTTCACAGGTGTGTACTTCTCTCCCAAGTCAGCAAGTTATAGACTTTAAATAAGCACAGCTTTTTTTAGGTAGGTCGATCATGCTTCAATAAAGTGTTTTAAAAATAAAGAACTTGCTGTTTCTCCATCTCTAGACATACCTACGTAACCCCTAGACTTACCGGCTCAGAGAAACATGTGTCGCTCCTTTTCTCCAAAGCCAGCCATTCTGTCCGTGCTTTGGGTCCATCTCCCTTCTCCCTCTCAGAAACCCTTTGTTCTTGTCTCCTTCTTTTCGCCTCAGGCTCCCTACAGTGTCACCCCATCTCCCCACTGCTGAGATCACTGTGCTTCCCCAATGTCAGAGTATCTGCCGTTCCCCCAGCCTTGCTCACACAACACACCCCACTTCTAACTCATGCAGGTGCACCAGCATGCGTCCCTTCTTCCTGTGGACATACTACTTCTCCTCTGGGACCTAGCTCACACTATCCTTACCTCCTTGAAAAACGTCCTTGGTCCTCTCAGAAGGCTATTTTCTGTTCTGTGCTTCCGTGGCACATTGTCTTTTAATATAATACTAATCACAGGCTGGCAGGGTAATTTCTGATGTACACACATGCTTTCCCATCATGAGAACTCACTGAGTTCTCACTGAGAACCCCTGAGAACTCACTGCACGCAGGGGGTTGTGTCTCATGTCTCATTATGGCTCCATTGTCCAGCTTTCTCGTATCGTTGATATTTTAACAAATGTTTGTAGAATAATTGTGCTTTCTTTCCTCTCACCAGGAAGGACTTGATAAGAGTAAACATTCATGTCATATCATGTCATGTGTGATCTCAAGTAGAATTTTTCTTTGCTAATGTGCCTTCCTAATGATTCTTCTAGACATAGAAGAAAATATGCTTTAATAGTTGTCTCGGGGACGCCTGGGTGGCTCAGTTGGTTAAGTGGCTGCCTTCGGCTCAGGTCATGATCCCGGGATCCTGGGATCGAGTCCCACATCGGGCTCCTTGCTCAGCAGGGAGCCTGCTTCTCTCTCTGCCTCTGCCTGCCACTCTGTCTGCCTGTGCTCACTCCTGCTCTCTCTGACAAATAAATAAAATCTTTAAAAAAAAAAAAGAATAGTTGTCTTGGCTTTTCCTCTTTGTCCCTAACTAGTTGCAATCATCTGTCCTCTTAGACTCACAGAGATTACTAAGGATCTGCCTCTGGCCAGCCTCCCCCTAGTCCTCAAGAAGCAAACAGGTGCACTGACCACTGTCCTCCCAGTCATATTAAACAATAAAGCATAAGGAAAGGATGGTGTATATTAATCCTACACCAAAAACACGCACATGTGTGCATGGACACACATACACACACAGACACAAATCATTTCATTTTATTAACAAGCAGTTTATAGACATGTAGTCAACACACGCAGTGTTTTCAGCAGATCTCTGAAAGAGGTATTATCATCATGTCCATCTCACAAATGCAGAAGCAGAAGCTGGGAACAGTGAATACCTTCCCTGAGATCCAGCCTCTGAATGTCGGAGCTAGGAATCAACCTCGGAGCTGCCTTACCTCCAACCCGAGGCATTCTGTTACTCAAACTACTTCAAAAATAGGGAGAATCGATTTGCATTAATGATTGTATGGCTTATGTGTGTGACTGTGGTAGATTATTCATAGCTACACTGTGTTTATATCATAAAAGTATAAATTATTTATTAATCCACAATGGATCAGCCCTCATGTATGTTCCTAACTGCTGATCTATGCACCTCACAGACAAACATTGTTCACTGAGGAATGATTTATGTTTGCAGCTTTCCTCTTAAAGGACACTCCATAATTCAGATAAGAAAATCAAGACCCATGGGCACCTGGGTGGCTTAGTGGGTTAAAGCCTCTGCTTTCATGATCTCAGGGTCCTGGGATCAAGCCCCATGTTGGGCTCTCTGCTTAGCAGGGAGCCTGCTTCCTCCTCTCTCTCTCTGCCTGCCCCTCTGCCTATTTGTGATCTCTGTCAAATAAATAAAATCTTAAAAAAAAAAAAAAAAGAAAGAAAGAAAAAGAAAATCAAGACCCAGAGAAGAGCAGACCCTCCCCAAAGGTCAGAATGCTAGAGGCCCAGAGCATAACCCCATCCTGGGCTTTAGGGTATCAGTCTGACTAGCCGTGCTTTCTGAGAAGCACAGTGCATCAGCCAGTTTGTCTTGAAGAAGCAAAGTTGACTTTCTCCATGTCTCAGGATCCCAAACAACAGACTAACTTGGAGGGGACACCAGCTTCACATGGCAGTGCCAGTTGTAAAGAAAAGATGGGAAAGACAACAAAGGCATTTTGCAGCTCAAAAATATTTGAAGACCTTTAATCTCTAAAAAGTCATGGGTTAAGAGCCTGTTTCTAATTCTGCATCCCCCCCTCCCCTGCTTTTCCAGATTTTTCATTCTGATTATATATTTATGTAAGCAAGCCCAGGCTTTTAAGCCAATGGAATGCTAGACATTTTGTATGGGTGGGATAATGAAAAAAAAGAAAACCCAGGTTATTTTAGACTTCATTTATTTTCTTCAGGTAGCTATATAGTAGGTGTTTTGTATTGTTTCAGTGAAGAATCAGAAGTGATCGTTTTCACCACCAGAAAATTAAATGCGTTCCCAAATATGCTTCTATTTTCAAAAATTGACGAATCAGCATATTAAGCAGCAACAAATGACGTGTGGGGATATTTAAGGCAGTGAAGCCCTTCGGGATGAGCAGATCAGCAAAATGCAACCACAAGAACAGGTTTGAGTAGTATAAATATGGCTCCTGCACATTTCACCTCTCCTGACAACTATAGCAAGGATGTAGAATTCACGTTCCTATCTTTAGAATTGTCAGAGAAGGTATTTACTGAAAAATAAGTATTTCACAAGGAGGGAGTTTGTAAAGAGATTGTTTCTAAAAGACAAGAATTGCTTAGTAGGATTAAATCATTCAGTGGGTGTAGGTGAGATCTTCAATGACTGCCATTTTCATTAACACTGGGGAAGGAAAACCATCATTCCCCTACTCTCAATTTCCAAATGGAAAACGCACCCCATCACTTTGAAGCCACTGCTTTCGCAAAGCTATTGTGCCATCAGAAATATATTCCTGGTATCCAAAATGTGTGTCAGAAATCTGTCAGAAAGCCATCACAGTGTGGAACTTGGAATTATATTCTAAACAGTCACCTGGCTTTGGCTCCACAGCGAAGACAGACTCAGTTGCTTGTGTAACCTCCCTAAACCTGTTTCCTCATTTGTAAAATAGGAGATGATATTACTTTCCATACAGGTTGTAGGGATCTGATGGGATAAATTATGCATAAAGCTAAGCCTGTAAACTAGCTTTATAGGGCCTTTAGCCATATCACTACATATCATGTCCTCGTTTTAAGCCTTTACAATTTATTTCAGTGGTAGAAATGCAGGGGAACAGACGCAGTTAAAGCACCTCTCGTGCCCTAAAATATGTAAATTGTTTCCTACAGTACCATTTCCTGGAGTAGTTTCTCTTCCCACCCCTGGCACATTGCTGATTCCCCTGGCAGTCATACCACCCACTGAATGGTTCAAACACTTTCCTGGTCTACTTTGAGCAACTGTGAGTCCTTCTGTCTGCGCGATTATTTTTGTATGCCATACATATTTAATTAGGAGAGCAAGGAAACTACTCCAAGGTTGAGGAATAGTGATGTGTGTGTTCTTCTCCTCCGGGTCTTGTGTGTGGACCAGGTTGGTTGGCATGTCTTGCTGATGAGACCAGAGAGATGGCCTCAGTCCACATGTGGGCACACTCATCGCTTCATTCCTGGTCCCGGAACCTAACTCAGCCTAACTGTGGGACACGGTACCCCGGGGGTGCCAAGTGACCCTCTGTCACTCGTCTTACCACCTCCAAGCTAGCACCATGTGTTCATTAGAACAGCGTGTAGCCTCCAACAGCCTATGAGATGCCAAGCCCACGCTAGGTGTTGGGCTGAATCAAGTAGTCATGTTTCCTGCCCTCATGGGGCCTATATTCTAGCTTGAGAGGGAGATAAGAGAAAAGCAGACAAGTAAATATAAATTCTAAAGAGAACTGTGTGAGAAATGAACAGAGTGCAATGACTTTATTCATTGGATCTGCTTAAAGAGGGTGGCCACGAAAGTCCTCTCTGATGGGGCAGCATCTGAGCTTGGTTCCTCAATGTGGAGAAGGAGCCAACCCTCTGAAAAGTGTAAACACTGTAAGTTTCAGGGATCTACAGTGGGCCCCTCACACAGGGTGCTGTGGCTATAAGAATGTGGCCTCCGGTCAGCCTGCGCCCATGGTGATAGGACAAGAGACACGTTACCGTCCTCCCTGTGGGTCCTTGCTGGAATTCAGAAGCTTTGCCCAGCCCAAGGAGAAAGCGTATCCTGCCCAGTGGCCACTTGGTCCCCATCCAGCGATCACCCCACCCAGTCCCCTAGGAGATTTCGCTGATACAGGTGGCGTGGATTTAATTTTATTCAAGAACCACGCCTCTTTGAAAAAGGATTGAAAACAGTAAAGCTCAGCTATGTGACTTTGGAAGGCAAAATTCATTCTTTTCCCATAGTTCAAATCCAGATTTTCATGTTTTAGGAAAACGGACCCATAAAGACAGAAAGAGCTCAGCAAGCTCTCTGAACCATGGGTGAGAAGATGCCTTTGCCAGTCAGATGGTCCTAACACAGCATCCAGCTCCGATCGCCTTTTGCACTTTTCTAGAATTCTTTAACAAGAATCTGAACATACTTACCTCTTTTTTTTCTTGAGATTTTATTTATTCATTTGACAGAGATAGAGAATACAAGCAGGGGGAGTTACAAGCAGGGGGAGTGGCAGGCAGAGGGAGGAGAAGTAGGCTCCCTGATAAGCAGAGAGCTGGATATGGGGCTCAGCCAGGACCCTGAGATCATGACCCGAGCCGAAGGCAGACACTTCACCGACTGAGCCACCCAGGCGCTCCCCTCCTCTTACTTTTTTATGTCACCTTGTTTTTGCAGAACAATTTATATTTTTCAGAAGTTTTCACATCTTTTTTGGTTCCTCATGACAACTCTGTGAATGAGGATGGCAGGTTTGGAGTATTAATGAGGCCAAAAGTTAACAGAACTTACTCTTTGGTTTCTTTGCAAAGTATGTCCCCTCCCCAGCCATGAGTTTTCTGTGGAATATGAAATACATCTTTCTTTTTATATGGCATATGTCTTATCCTAAATGTTTATTTTAACAGGGGAGGCGATAAATGATGGAGCAATGAAAGCCCAGGCTTTGTGGCAGAAAGTGTGTGTGTGTGTTTAATCAGGGCACTGCCCTCTAGTTAATCTGCCGTCTTAAGCCTCAGTTTCCCCCATTCCCACCCTCCACCCACACCCCTGTAAATAGGGATAACAACACCAAACTCACAGAGGGTTTTTTGGCGATAAATGAGTTAATGAAGGAGCAAGAGCAGTGCCTGTGTGAGGGTCCTGTGCCCTCCCTTGGCCGCTCTTTCTCAACACTCAGGAGAGGCTGAGCCCAGCAGCTGTGTAAAGAGTAGTACTCACAGAGCCTCGCCTTCCCCCCCCAAACCCATCCTCCTCCTTTCTGCAACACCATTCTCCCAAGCCCAGTTTTCTGGAGTCATCCTTTAAAAATCCTCCCTCTCCTTTACCACCTACATCCGATCCTCACCATCCCTGCCCTCTCTGCCGCCTAGATAATTCTCAGATCTGCTCCCTCCTCTCATTGCCATTCATTCTCATTCAGTGACTGTTTGTTGAGTACCTGCTACATGCAGCCACAACGCTGGACTCTGGGAACAGAGTTGTGAACAAGCCTTAATTCCTGGCACTCGTCCTCACTCAAATTATTTCAGTGTACTCGCCTACGAACAGTATCTCCTTACTCCAGTCCATTCTCAGTATTGATATCAAGATTATTGTTATAAGGAAGACTGAGTTCCGATCTCATCAATTCTGATCTCATCCTTTTCCCTTCTTTAAAACCTTGACTGGTTTCCCAAAGATTTCAACAGAATAAAAAGCCCGTATTTACTGAGCATGCACTACGTGCCAGGCATTGTTTTAAGCCCTTTACATGTATTGTCTAATGAAGTTGGAAGACCTCATGCCTTTAGAATACCCTTAAATCTGGCTGCAGCCCACCTTCATCACTTCCTGTCCTGCCACTCACACATGAATCCTTCCTTGCCAAACATAAATCCGATTTTAAAACCATAAACAGACACATCATGTTCTCAGGTCCTTGCACACCTCTGCTCTCTTGCATGATATTTCCTCTGCCTGGAATTCCCTTCCCTTAGTTTTCTACCTGGAAAACTCCCAACTCATCCCTGAAAGCCTTTCTCCTACACCAGCAAACCATCTGCAGCTTCCCTAAGGCACAGGAGGTCATGCCTGTCCCTGCACTTTCATAACACTCTGTATGCCCTACACAGCCTGGCATCACTGACACAGTCAACCCTGAATGTGGATTTCCTGATGAGTAACTTCATACCACGGGCTGCACCATTGGGGTCCCGCACTGCGACGGGACTCTCAGAACAGAAGCCAGCAGGGACCTGGAACTGTAGGACTCTAATGTCTCTGTCAAGGGCACAGGCACCAACTTTTAGAAAACCCACTGTGGCTCCTTCACAAGCTTTCTTCTTTTCGTGTTTTGCACTTTAAAGAGCAAAAGTAGTAGAACTCCATGCTTGGTTAACTTTGTTCCTTTGTTCCATGTAAGGTTAGGTCTTGGCTGGCCTGGGTGCTGTGGAAGTGTCAGTAAGCTGAACTGAGAGAGTTGGAGAGCATCTTTGTTTTTCCTCTAAAATGTTGCTTCTTTGGTTTCCATCAACTCCCATTTTGTGGAAAATAACATGAGCCTCTAAGGGAAGCTTTCTGCCTAACTTTTATTTTTTATTTTTTTTAAAGATTTTATTTATTTATTTATTTGTTTATTTGACAGATCACAAGTAGGCAGAGAGGCAAGCAGAGAGAGAGGGGGAGGAAGCAGGCTCCCTGCTGAGCAGAGAGCCCTACTTGGGCTTGATCCCAGGACCCCAACCGAGATCATGACCTGAGCCAAAGGCAGAGGCTTTAACCCACTGAGCCACCCAGGCACCTCTGCCTAATTTTTATTTTAAGTGGGCTCCATGCCCAGAGTGGAACTCAATGCAGGACTCACACTCATGACCCTGAGATCAAGACCTGAGCGGAAATCAAGAGTCAGACACTTAATGGACTGAGCCACCCAGGTGCCCCTGCCTAAATTTTAATCAGATCAAACTGAACACTTGGAAAAGGAGTATTTGCTAAAGGAAGACCAGACACTTATAATTTCTGATGTTTAGTACCCAATTACCCATCTTCCTAAAAGTCTCCAACTGTGGGGAATATGACAGTAGATCAGGAAGTAGGGCAACAAGAAGCTTGCTGAGATGTAATTCAGCAAAGACCTAAGCAACAAACAATGCTTAATGCTGACCCTTTGGAAATTGATTTTTTTTTTCATTTAATTAAGATAGGGTTCTAAATAGTAAGTATGTCCTGGGGTGTCTGTCTGTCTCATTTGGGAGTCCAGTAACTTTTCTGTAAGCATGAAGATTTAATCATGTAAACTGAACTAATCAGGCAGAGCTCATTCGTTCTATTGTCTTCGTGATAATTCAGATTCCCCAGCTTCCTAATAAGTTGCTTGGCAGTCAATCCAAATTAACCAGAGATATACATCTGTTTGACCTTGCATATAGACAAGATATTAGCCATGAGGCCATTCCAAGGAATAAATTCAAATTCTGACTTTAAATACTCTTGAATTTAAGCCCTTTTATGTGGAGAAGAATAGTTTATGAAACCTTTTCTCCCTACAAAAATCCTCATAAATGAGTGCCGTGTTACTATTTTAAAATTAAGCCTGTCGTTTTCAGCTTCTACATGACTAGAGCTTTTGCAAATAGCCATGTAAATGATTATAAAATAGAAAAAAAAGTGTTTGAAAAGTTGCATTTTATTAAATTGCTAGCTAGATGCAAATTTTTTTTCCCTCTCAAATTCACGATTTAAATTACTCAGTTTTTGGTTTGCCCAAATGTAGTCTTTTTTTAGGAAACAAAAAATAAGCCTTACTTATGTAAGATTCAAGTGCTTCATAAAACCACCATGTTAATAATACTTGTTTTTTAAATGTTGTGTTTGGAAAGGTAGCATCTCTTTTTCTCCCAGCCTCCTTAATTAGCATTTCTCATACGTGACATTTTCCTAAGAGACAGTGCAGTTAAGGAGCTAAGGATTCTGCAATGATTTTTACTTCTGCCCAGAGTTTTCCCTGAGGGAGTCTTCATGTTCTGTCCATGTTCATGAGATATAAATATCATTCTTTATGAATCTTGGTAAGAAAAGATTGAACCTAAATAAAAACAAGAAATACTGGGGAAAGGAATCCACTTTCGTCTCAAAGAATTAACATAAGAGATTTCAACAGTTGAGGCATTTTGCCTGAAATAATGTTGGCAAATTCCCCTAAACGTTGAGGTTAGAATACTTCTGTGGCAAACAATGATTTTTCATATATAGGAAGTGAACTTTGACATTTAAATTCTTCACCAAAAATCCCAAATTACTCGAATACTGTGAAGACTGAACTAAAGATTTTAATAGGAAGATTTAATTTATGCATGGGTTGGGGGGGAAATGATGTAGTCAATAGGTATGATGATAACATTGTAGCATTTTCATCATTATGTATTTTATGGATATCAAGTGTCTACTATGTGAATAACATATTAATTAATTAATGACATGCTCTGTAATCTCATTATTCTAGGGCAGTATAAGAATAAATTCCCAATTCTTTATCAAATATAGTTTTTGTGTCCAGCTTAATGTTACAATTATCTTGAAGGGAAAAATGAGTAATTCATCACTGTATGAATGACATTATATGTAGGTAATGAGTTCGGTGACCATTGTATATTAAACTCTATTTTCTACCAAATACTAAATCACTGTTCATTACTTGATTTTCACTGGAGGCTTGTAAATTGTAATGAATTATATTAGCAAGTAGGGATATTACTTTTCTATTTGATAGTTCAATATCTATTTTTTAGAAAGCGTTGTTCTTCTTTTTGCTTTTTTGTTTCGAGCTCATAAATTTGATCAACAAGCTTACAAGCCTTACACAAAATAAATATACTGTGCTTCATTTTTTTGTACAGTATCCTAAGTAGATTTTTTTTTTTGCTGGAGTGTACCTAATTTGATATTGTCATTCAAAGGTCTGTGCCTGTTATTTGTTTTGAGATTTCTCTGTCTGGGTCTGGTTTGGTTGTTTTTGAGCCACCTTCTAATATACTACATGCTAGGAATACAAAGAGCATAAGGCTTATTTCTGCCTTCAAGAAGAAAGATTCTGGCCTCAAGGAAACATGTAAACACCTAGCTATCGCTCAGGACGGAAGGTGACAGGGATGGATGACAAGAGTGTTGGTGGAAGTTTCATCTTTCATAAAAAGAATATTTGAACTTGGTCTTGAAATATTGAAAGATGTGTAGGGGCTCACCAGGTAGAGAGGAGGCGACAGACATTCAAAAAGAAGGTCCAGCTCCTATGCCTTAAAAACCTGAAAGAAGTGTCCCACTTTATCACAGATTAAGTGCTCTAATCCCCAAAGAATCCTCCACCCCCCAGAAATATCACTGCTTTACATGTCTTTATAAGACCGTTTACAGCAGAGGTTCTCAGCTGATCCATGGTGCAGTCAACCTGTGCACTCACAGTGGCCATCCCTCCCCGCACAGTAGAGGGGGACAGGACCAGCACAGTCAGCAGCTAATTAACTCCATTGTTTTAATGACTCTCTACTCTCCAGTTTTGTCAATCATGGCTGCCCTGGTCAGAGAGAAAATTGAAAGATGTTCACCACTCCACAAAGGATTATTTCTTTATGGTAAACCCTCCATTAATTGGAATTTTTATTTTATTTTTCTAAAGATTTTATTTGACAGACAGAGCACAGCAGGGGGAGCAGCAGGAAGAGGGAGAGGAAGAAGCAGGCTCGCTTAGCAGGGAGCCCGATGGGGACTCAATCCCAGGACCCAGGGAGCCCGATGTAGGGCTCGATCCCAGGACCCTGGGATCATGACCTGAGCCAAAAGCAGACGCTTAACAGCTGAGCCACCCAGGCACCCCTAACTGGAACTTTTAGGTAGCTGATGTTGTCAGCTCTTGTTTTCAGTGTGTAGCAACAATGACAAACAATGGCTCCTAAGTATTTATTAAAAAGAGCAAAACCTTCTGGGATGTTGCTGGGACCAGTGTGCATTTCTCTTCAGCCACCTTCTGTGGCAGCACTGTGGCCCAGTGACAAATGATCTTCACAGAGTATGACTCAGACACCATAAAGTATTCCAAATATCCAGGAAAAACTGAAGGACAGTCAGCAAACTGCACTTAGGTAAGGGAGGGGAAAAAATGTGTTTATGTGTATGTATTAGACATATGTAGATTTTACATAGATATATATTATGCCTAATATATATTATATTCAATATTTAGAATTATCCCTAAATATTTTATATACTATACATATTGGATATATCTATACACACACATATATAATATGTTGAAGAGTATGTATTGTATATTATATAATATTTGGAATTCCAAGTATTATATGTTGAATATAGAACATAATATGTGTGTATATATTTAAGAATATAAATTTATATATATAAATATATATATATATAAGAATTCCAATAAGGATTCCAACAACAATGGGTAAAAAACTGTCATTTAACCATAAGGTACACTAATTTAAAAAATTAAGTGAAAATTTTGTATATTCTATGTGCATATCATTATACTAAGGTTACTTAACACACCACCTCATTATGTAAAAGTGACTGAAGTTTTATCATGTAAATATGCAACATTGAACCACTAATGCAGCCCTTGAAAATTACCTTAATTAAAAAAAAATGTTTTCATTATCTAAGAATCATCACTGGCTGGTGGAGGTTTCAGATTACCCTGAAATTTCCCACTACCTTTTCCTGGCCAGGACTGCTGCTTCTGGCATTAAGGGTTTTGGAACAATGGTAAGAGTAAAAGGAATAGAAGAAAAATTGACAGAGCCATTCCTGTGGTAGTTATATTAATGAATAAACCTGAAAAGACTTAGATAAACTGCAGGGCTCATCCTATAACAAAATGCCAGTCATTTCAAGAAGCCCTCAAGCTTACAGTTAAATGAGTATCTGCGAAAAGATAACAACTTTTTTTTTAAAGATCTTGTTTAGTTATAAGAGAGAGAATGAGAACACAAGAGGAGTGAGGGGCAGAGGGAGAAGTACACTCCCTACTGAGCAGGGAGACAGATGCGGGGCTTGATCCTGGGACTTCAGGATCATGACCTGAGCAGAAGGCAGACGCTCAACCGGCTGAGCCACCCAGGTGCCCCAAGATCAACAACTTTTGAGCATGTGTGGGCCAAGTGCCGAGCTAGGTACTTCTACTAAAATGTCCTCCCTTGGGCCTCATGACAGCTCTGAAAGTGAATATAAGGAGAATGAATTTTGGAAGTCAGAACTGGACTGAGAGCCTGGCTTTGTCGGCAAGTTCCTAAAGTTCTTAGCCTCGTTTTATTCATTCCTAAAATGAAGATAGTTACCAACCTTGTAAGACCAAAATGATAAGATAAACAGGCTGATCTGCATTCTCTGTGTGTTCTCCAACCCTCAGTCTTGTGTTTTCTACCAAACCTCCTCTTGTGTTCAACTGAGAACTCAGATATTTCTTTGCACTGTGAAAAAGTGATCTCTTTAACCACCTATCTTGAACGCGCACAGCTGATTTCTTTTTGGAACCATAGTGAGGAACATTACATTTGTCCCTATCAAACTGCATCTTTTTGGTGTCAGCATGGCCTTTCAGCCTATTGAAGGAATTTGGAATTTCGCATTGGCCTGTTACCATATTAAATATCCTTCACAGTGTTATGGCATTGAGAAATTGGGTAAACGTTCCTCTTATGTCTGCTTTGATGCCGTTAATAAAAATACTGAATAGAGCAGAATCCAGGGGCAGAGCCCTGTGGCATTCAATCAGTGGTCCCCCTACAGTCTGAGACAGAGTCATTCATCATGTCTCTTGGGTGTAGATGTGCAACCAGCTGTGAATCCAGTTCATTTTTCTCTCAGAGAGCCCACCATCTTAGTTAGAGATAATGAAAGACTTCATCCAGTGCTTTGTTGAAACCAAAGACACTAGATCTGTGGCATTCTCCTTGTCTGTCAACCTCATACTAATAACCCTGTCCAAAAGGGGAAATGAATACAGTGTGACAAAACCCTGCTTTTAATGAGACCACTGAAATTTGGAAAGAAGAGTGGCTGATGGCACAGGGACCGTTCCCAGAGGAAAGGCACCTGGCCAGTTGCTGAACGCCTCTGGCTGTGGCATTGCACGGAGGAACGGACCAAGTCCCGGGAGAAGGCTCGGCCCTTGCAGTTCAGAAACCAGACTTAATCAAACACCAAAGTTATCATTTATTGAGATTCATTTTATGCCAGGCACTGCGCTAAATGTTTTCCATGTTATATTAAGAGGTAAATACTATTTTTAACATTATTTTGACTAGTTAGGTGAAGCTGAAGAGGTTGGCCCAAAGTCATAGATAGCAAGTGCCGGAATCAAGGCTCACACCCGTGTCATCCTCACGTGGAGCTCGCTCTTAATCCCTGTGCCCTCTTGAGCAGATCCTGGTGCCTCACTGGTAGTGATTTAATTGACGAGAGAACAGCATATCGACAAGATGTCTGATCTCACCTGCATTGAGAATTCTCTCATTATGGTCAAAGAACTCCCCAACCCCCACTTTCAGCCCTTCCTTTCCTGGTATCTGGGCATTGGGAAACCTGATGATGGGATTGTGCTTCCCGGTGCTCATGCTATTGAAGGAAAGGGAGCTCTGGGGGGTACCCCAGGGTGCTCAAATATGAGGCCTGATGGAACAGCCTCCGCCCAGTGATGGAGAATACCTCTTCTATAATCAAGGAGCTTCCTTCTCCAGGTTCAAGCCCCCTCTCTCAACCAACAGTGCTGCTAAGGCTGGGCTTTCTGGGTGTGTTCATCCATTGTTTCACTGTTGGGATCTGCCCTCCACACTTGCTTCCATGCCCACCCTACTCTGACACACACCCTCTTTGTTTAGCCAGGTGTCAGGATCAAAGATTAAGTGATAGATTGCCAGTCTATTCCATTGGCTCTTGCCGGGCCAGAAAGGCATTCTGTCTGCATTCACACTGTGGGTGTGATTAATTTAGTGCTTCAGTTGCGGCCCTGTTCCCAAGTGCTTGAGGGAATCTCATTATCACCACCTGTTAGGCCTACAGAATCTATGGGGGCTCCTAGTGATCACTACCTTCTCTTCAGACATGCACAAACTATTGCAGGAACCATTTAGAAAGCATAAGCATTCTTACCCCAAAATGTCGTGACTAGGAGAATTAAGACACTTAAAAGATAAGTCAAAGAAGACACTTAAAAGGTAAGTAGTAATAAGTAGTAAGTACTAGTGCGCTATACACCTGTAACAAAGAGTGTCCTACTCGCCAGGTAGCCTAGAGGTAAACAGCATGAGCCCCCAGAGCAAAGCTGCCCTCTTGGTCGCATTTCCTTTGAAATATACTAGATACCCTGCAGTTTATTGGTTGCCCACCGTTTTAGCTGGTTCTCCAGGAGGACAGTGGTTTCTGTCTGACCCAATCTGAATTACAGCCTTCAGGAATGGCCTGATTTATACTATGCTTACTGAATACTGAGTGCTTTCTCCCAGAGTTTTTCATTTTTTTAAGATTCTTTAAATTTTTTTATTTATTTGAGACCAAGAGTGAGAGCATGAGCAAGACAGCGAAGCAGAGGGAGAGGGAGAGCAGAGGGAGAGGGAGAGGGAGAAGCAGGCTCCCTGCTGAGCAGGGAGCACAACACAGGGCTTGATCCCAGGACCCTGGGATCATGACCTGAGCCAAAGGCAGACGATTACCCAACTGAGCCACCCAGGAGAACCATGTTTTTCATTTTTTTAACAGCTTTATTGCAAGAATTACAGATCATAAAAGTCACCCATTTTAAGTATACAGTTCAGTAGTTTTAGTAAATTTGTATAATTGTCCAACCAATAATGCAATCCAGTTTTAGAATATCTTCATCACCCTAGAAGGTTCCTTCATGGTTGTTGCAGTCATCCCCACTTCTGTTCCTATCCTAGGCAACCGCTGATCTGCTTTCTCTAGAAACGTTATATAAATGGAGTCATACCACATGTATGGCCTCTTGCACCCAGCATACTGTCTTTGAGGTTCACCCATGCTGTGACATTATCTTTTGTCTTTTCCTTTTTATTACTACGTAGTATTCCATTGTGTGAATATATAGATTTTACTTATCATTTGCCAGTGGATGGGACATTTGGACTGTTTCCAGTTTTTTTTTTTTTTAAATAATTGACAGCTTTATTTATTTGACAGACAGATCACAAGTAGGCAGAGAGGCAGGCAGAGAGAAGGGGGAGAAGCAGGCTCCCTGCCCAGCAGAGAGCCCGATGTGGGACTTGATCCCAGGACCCTGAGATCATGACCTGAGCCGAAGGCAGAGGCTTAGCCCACTGAGCCACCCAGGCGTCCCCTGTTTCCAGTTTTTAATTATGATGAATAATACTGTTTAAAAATTCATTTACAAGTCCTTGTGTGTACATGTGTTTTCCTTTCTCTTGGGTTGCTACCTAGGAGTGGACTTGCCGGGTTCTATGGTAAGAAACTGGGATATAATGTGAGATACTGGCAGTTCTCCAAAAAGATGTGCCACTTTACATCTTCCCTAGGAAGATGAGGTTCCAGTTTTTCCACATCTTCACCATCACTTGGTGTTGTCAGTTTTTGTTTGTTTGTTTGTTTTTTAACCATCCTAGTGGGTATACAATGATTCCCAGTTTTACTGTTACAGGATTCTCCAGGAGATGAGGAAGCAGATGGAAGTGAGGGTAATAATGGAAGTAAAGGGTTCATTAAAAAATCTGTCCCTCGGTATCATCCTGCTTTCTCATCTTGAGCTTGTCCTTGGGACCCACAACATCTGTTTTCCCTAGAAATACTTTTTTAAACCCCTAACATTCTTTTTTCCCCCACATGTGGGCTGAAGTACGGTGAACACCTCATTCTAAAGTGCAGTAGTAGCTAGCTAGGCTAAGTAAAATCCATGGATGCACTTTTAAACCTTCATTTTAGCTAGTTTGAGGTAGCTTTTTACCTCCTCCCACACCACATTCTTTTATCAGAACTACTGACAAGCAACAGAATTGACTGGCTTGAATTCACTGCATCTTTCACTATTCTACCCACTGAGGGAGGGTGTTATGTCATTAAAGTAGCTACATAGCAGCATGAAGGAGGCAGCAAAGGAGCAAAAAAGACCATTTATGATCCAAAAACTGAATAACCCTCACTTGTCCCTTCAGATGCAATTTGTCAAAGCTTCTCTATACAAATATGTGTAGTCATGTATTTTGCATATTGAGTTTAATGTGTAGAATGTTGGCATCTGTTAATAATGAGTTTTTTTAACATAATATCATTTAAAATACTGAGAACGTGCATCATACAATATAATAGACGATAAGCTTTATGATCTCAAAAACGGAACGAAAATCAGTTGAAAAATATCCTCAGTAGCCAAAACTTTCCCGCATAGTTAACAAAACATAAGCCAGACTGTGGCCTCTCTACTTAGGATGCAGAGCACTTTTATGTATTAATAATATTGCAAGGTGATTTGCAGCTTTCGAATGCTTTTAGCTCATGATCACATCTCCAAGAATAATTTCAGATGTGGGATATAGCGCATATTTCCCATTTTCTTTTGCAACAGATTTTTCCTTCAGTAATCCCAACGATTGGGTTATTGAGCAACGCAAACCAGATTTCTCCTCTGAAAACCTAATTTGCAGCAAGCTGTACTTAAAAGTAACTTACAGGGAAATTAGTTAGGAACTGATTGGTTGGTTGGTTGGTTTTTTTAATCTTCTGGAGCAATGTTTATGGGAAAATATAATCAGAAAATTAGTACCTTCATCAAGAGGTAATTCAGAGAGCTTTACAAATAAACCTAAGATTCTCATTGATTACAAAAGAAGGCTTTCTACCTCCAGAACCCTTAAATGCTCAGAGGCAATTATACCATTAAGGTCTCTCTTTGCATGCAAAGATTGTCTCATTTCCTCATAATTAGTATTTCCTGTTTATTGAGACAGACTGTATTCAGAAAACCTACGTTTCCCCCTGCCACCCCCTTCACTCTCTCTATCCCTTGCTCTCTCTGGGGCTATATAACTTGGAACCTCTTTTCCTCCCCTCAGGTTGGCACAGTTATATTTTGATGACATCTCTTACACAAACTGCTATGTGCTGATTATTTAGTAGCAGTTTTTATGGAAAGTATTAGCAGAAGGACAAGAAAATCTGGAAAATCTAGTCAGAGGGATTTTTTTTCTTTTTTTATGACGCGTTAGACGTAAAGAGAAGGAGCTCCAGATGATAGGAGGTAAGTCAGGTTTCCATCACTTCTGGCAAGACTGTAAAGGAATTAGGTGGTAATGCTCTGAAACAATAGAAAACTAGATCGTAGAAGGAAAGAGCAATAGGATATAGATACTCTCTTCTTTTCCTCTTTGTCTTTCAGAGATTGCTCCCCTATTCATTGTCCACAGCAGAGGGGATCAGATTTGAGATTTTAGGGACACCCCTCTAAGAGGTACTTGTGTGCTAAGTGCTCTGAGACTCGGGAATGCATTGACGCCCTCTCTGACTTTAAGTGGGAGACACAGACACATAGAAAGAGCTAACAGCTCAAGCCGCCATATACCCAGTGTCAGCAGCCGGCATATACTAGAGTAATTCAGAGAGAGGTTGCAGTAATCCAAGGGGAGCAAGGAAAGCTTCAGGTGAATCTTGACTTCATCCTTGCAAGGTTCTAAAAAGGAGAGCATGACATTCATATCCGTATTCATAGAATATGCGGAAGTATTGTATATTTAAGCCACAGTTGGGAGCCTGGAGGAGATGTGGCTGGAGTTAAAAATATTTTAGATGAACAAGAGAGGGATAGGGAAGTGAAAGACTTGGTTCTTGATCTAAAATCTACCCAGAGATATTTATGCTGACAAACTTAAATAACAAGGGTAATAGTAAAAATGTTGCTGTTAGGTTTATTCAAGGATAGGGTAAAAAAGCTTAAAGTTTCTGTTACACTTAAAAGAGAAATCATGCCTTGGGTCAATGGTTTATGATTTCTGGAACTTCATAATCATTCCCATTCAATCCACAGAAATCCCTTGTAGTCTTGGTATGCTGTGTAAATACGTATATTTAGATTTAGATAGATGGATGGATGACAGATATGTAAGTGGATGGATGGAGGGAGGGATGGATGGATACATAGATACACACACATATAGAAGACATACACACCATTTAAAAAATATTTTTCCCATCTACTGGATTGAGAGCCCTAGAGAACTGAATGTTTTTTTCCTCTTTGTGGCTTACAAATTGTGTAACGTGGTAGTTATATAGGAAAGACATCCAATAAATGTGTGTTGCATAAGATAATTATTATCCCTTTACTATCACTCAACTTTGATATCAACTCAAAGGAGTTAAATAAGATCACCTAGCTGGAAGAAGAACCAGGGAAAGAACAAAATGTCATGATGTTCTGCTTCAGAGCTCCTTGTCTCCACCATATTATACTAGACGTGGATTATTACAGCCCGAGAAATAGGAGAGAAAATGTCACAGTCAAAAATCAGGCAAGTTCAAACGAGGATTTCTGGCATTGTGGGAGTTGAAATTGGATGACACACAAGACACTTTTGCCTGGATGCTTTCAGGTGACAAGTGTTTAGAAATTTTTACTGGGGAGTGGGGGATTTCACATTTCATTGCAATTTTAGTTATGCGGGTGAGAACAAAGCAGGTAAACTTCCGCCTCAACTTCCATTCTGAGCGTCGAAGAGCACCCGAATTCCTCGGAACGCTCGCCGAGTGGTTAGAGGCGACCGCGCTGAAGCCAGGTGCGCGCTCGCGGCTCGCCTAGCGGGCAAACATCTAGAAGAGGAAAGGGGGAATTACCTACCCCGTTAAAAGGGAAGGAGGGTTCCAAAGCTGTTTTGCCCTAAATACCATTTCAATAAAAATCCCCCTCTAAATAAAAAACCAGAAATAAAAAGGAGGCCGTCCCACGGCGGTGCTATGGCGAGTCGCCGGCGTGCGCCCCGTTGCTGCTGGCGTAATCCCCGGAGCATTCTGCCGCAGGTGTTAGTTCACGTCTGTCAGCGAAGTCTGAACCCCAATGTAACACATGCAAAATGTGACACCGAGGAACGTAATGTGGATTTGTAATTTTCCCTGGAGGACTTGGCCCAGCCGGCAATAAATGGATTGAGAGTTCGTGCGGAACATGGAGACAGACTGTGGCTACCCGGCTTTTCTTCGTGACCATGCGCATTGTTGCAGTTTTCTCCAATGTTTTTTTGTATTGTGGCTATGCAAACACGGCCATGAAAATGGAAATGGTAGGGTGATGGGATTTTGGGGGTTTTTTTGTTTGTTTGTTTTTTAGTACATGGAATGTTTGCTATCTGGAAAAGAATCATAGTCTCAATTTCCAACAGTAAGGGGAATGGTTGATGAATTACGCCATGCTTCTCTAAAGCAATAACTTGGTAATATGGGGTTACTCAAAATGTCTCCTGAGAGCTGGATATGTAGGAAAGTTTTTTAGCTTTAATATTGCATGAAAAAATGAAGGGAAAACCGCACTTCTTTTACGGCTTCTATAAAGTATAATCATGGGGACAAAATGAAAAGGAGGTATATCTATATGTTCATAGCCTATGGAGAATGTGTTCCCTTATTCCTTTTTCTGCGTTTTCTGTCTACAGTGGGAAAGTAGTATTTTTATTATAATCAAAACATTGTTTAATTTTTAAATGCAGAGAAAGAAAAAAACATGTTCCGTTTATATCATGTTAAATCCACATTCAATTTATATTGTATGAAAAAGAAAAAAGAGAGGTGTCAGTATGCTGACTTTCATAGGCGCTATGACATAGATTGAGATGTGAGAGTAAACGCAGGCTATTGTCTAGCAGAATTCCTACAGCTAGAGCCAGAAACGTGAAAGACATAACATTGCAGTGTTGTCACTCCACACAGTTATTCTATTGGCAGGATTTGCGACAGGGTTTCTGAAGATGTCCTGCGTAATTGATGACACTGGAGAAAATTCCTAGAGGCAGCTACTACTCTGATGAATGGATGCCAGTATGAGGCAGGCCCATGTTGGTTCCACAACACTCCTTGCCTTTGGCCCACATTTCTCATAACAGTTGTAATAAAAACCATGAGGAAAACATGCAGTTACTTTTATTCCTTATCTGTTAGAATTCAGCAGCTGGAACCACATTCTTATGCTCATGTGTATAATAGTTTTTTCTTAGCTAATAATAGTTTGAATTTGTAGTTATTCATGTCCGGTTTCTCGGAGTTTACTCTGTGTATTGCCAAATAATCCATGGAAGAAACTCAGTGTTGGTTTTTTAATTGAACTTAAGTTGGTTCAATATCTAGAATAACTAAATCCCCGCTATATTACCAGTACTTTACCCCATTGTCCCCATTGTTTTCCTTTGATAAGCGGTTCACTTACACCCAAACAGTAATGAAAACCATACAGAAATCTCTACCACAGGGGCGCCTGGGTGGCTCAGTGGGTTAAAGCCGCTTCCTTCGGCTCGGGTCACGATCCCAGGGTCATGGGATCGAGCCCCATATCGGGCTCTCTGCTCTTCGGACAGCCTGCTTCCTCCTCTCTCTCTCTCTGCCTCTCTGCCTACTTGTGATCTCTGTCTGTCAAATAAATAAATAAAATCTTAAAAAAAAAAAAAAAGAAAGAAATCTCTACCACAGTAATCATTTTTCTGGCTTTTTGAAAACCAAAGGTTGGCAAACTGACTGGTCATCAGTTATGGTGCCTGGGGTGACAGGATTCTATTACTACTCGGTCTGCTTACAACGATGATCGGATATTACGTTGTTCTCACACAAGGCAAACCCAGTTGCCTTAGGACTTGACTTTCCATATGACTGTCTTTCTTTGGAATAGACTCTCTGTTATTGTCTCACTAGTCTGATCTCTTATTGTCAATGTGGGAGATTTGTGGCCAAATGCCACCGTCCCTAGCACTCTAATATTAGCCAACTTGGATCGAATCTTGGGTTGATGAGGACTTCCTGTCCTTTGCCTATATCTGTGTTTCACAAGGAATTGGGTAAGGTACCCACCTGAGCTCTTTTGGCCTGGAGCTTTAACACTTCTACAAGCCTAGTCCAGATCTAAAGCTATATTATTTTAATGAAACATTTTATTCAGATGATCAAAACCCAATATAAATGCTTTCAACGTGATAATTCGAAATAAAAACGCCATTTTAAGAAGCCTAACACGTGACCAATAGGGTAGCTAAGCCAAATGGTGCAGAGGTTGATGGCAAGAAAAGCATGGTGAGTGGTAAAGAGCAGGTTGAGAATCAGGTGCACGTCCCAGCCATCCTGCCACTAGCAGTGTGACCTCAGTATTTCTGTCTCAGGTTGCATCTCTAGACTAAGAATGATAATGTTATTGGAAGGATCAAATGAGGTATTTGCACATATGTAATGCACTTGGCACAGTTGCTAGCACAACTAGAACATAGCAAATGTTCAGTAAATGGTAATCATCGCTATCTTCGGTAATATGGGATCATTTCTAACAAATAAGGAGTTACTCAAATGCTTTTAACATGAACCATCACTGTATTAATTTGCTCATTCTCTGTATCTATCTGTTTACCTGATATAGTTTTGAATGTAGGTGAGGTCCGGAGCTGAAGGCCAAGAAAGAGTTCATAAGACATTTTGGGTGCAAAAAGGTGGTGCTATTAAAGCACGGAGCACAGGAACAGAACCCATGGGCAGAAGGAGATGCCCTGGGGTCATGAGGAGTGGCCCATTAGATACTTTAAAGTTGGTAGTGGGTTAGGGATAGTGTAAGTCTCCCAAGTATTTTGAAAACAAGGTTTCCAGGATCCTGAGGGGGCTAGCTATTGTTGGGAAAGGTCATTTATTATTGTTTAGTAAACCCTCAATGATGAGACCCCTCAGATGTCTGCCGGTTGGTCATATGCTTGGAGGATGATTGCCAACACATATCTTGGGGGGTAGAGATAAAGGAAGTTTCTGAAGGAATGTGTTAGTTAGACTTACAGGATCCTGGGGGTTGGGCTAGGATTGCCTTTTGCCCTTAGCAAAGTATTAACATCGAGGCAGCTGAGTCCCTATAGGAAGGTCACTCTGCCTGTTCTAAGGACTTGACAGTGGGCTACAGGTAGTAAGGAAATTCAATAATTTTTTTTTTCTTTTCATACTATCTTCTGGGTAGTTCTGTGAAAGAGGCGGCCGTGGAGCTCCAGGGTAGAGAGTGCCTCAGTTTACTTCCTGTTGGGGATTAAATAATGTGCAGGGGAGAATAGCATACATTCTTTTACATTAGGTCCTCGTTTTAAGCTAATAGCTAGAAACCAGACCCGTTCCTACCAGTACATGTCACTTCAGTGGGGGTTTTTCCAAGGTTAGCCAAATCTCTGCCTGCAAAGCACCAGCAGACTTGCGTGATGTGATGAACTTTCTAAAAATCATCAAGTCCCTGTCTTTGCGGGTCAGGATTTCCATGCTTCCTAAGAGTGCAGCCCACCGTGCAGGTTGCTTCGTGTCTGTGGCCCACCCTGTGCTGGTTGTTCTCACAGCCTCAGTCTTCATCTTCCCAACAACATTGGGATTGGCATTAACTTCCTCACTTTATAGGTGAGAAAAGTGAGATCGGAAGGTCTGGTCACTCGCCCCAAATGGAATCACTGGAGAGTGAACCAAAAGCAGCCATGGGGGTTACACCAGCTCAGTCTTACCACAGTTATTCGTTATTCACTGTCAGTTACTTGTCAGAACGATTTTGAATGTCTTTATTGTTATAAAAACATTTCTTAGCAGGACCCAGGGGCCTGGGGTAGCAGCGTGAGCATCAGGTCCAATTAGCCACTGGGAGGAAGCTAGTGAGGATTTTATGGGAGGAATTTATATTCGATAAAAGCCTTTTGGCAAAGTAATTGAGAATATGAATAAAAGGGAATGAGAAAATGTAGTGTTTTTTAGACTTGCAAATACATTTGAAAAGGTTAATGTTGTGTTTTTCTGAGATGGAGGAATTCTTTGATCTTGATGCTTCAGGAAAAAAAAAAAGAAACAATGCGAAAATATCAGGGCATCTCTCTGGATCATTTAAATAATGTTGCCTGCAAGTCCTCAGCACTGGGACCACACTTATTTTAGCATATTTATAAATCATCTGAGGAGTATATGGTGAAATTCCAGACTTCAAATTTCCAGATGAAAACTGCTAAACTCCTCTAGGTAGTGAAGTGCCAAGCTGGCTAATATAAATGCAGAAAGACAACCCAGGGTTACGCGAGTGGCAGCATTCTGGACAGCAGATGCGCTTCTGCGTGGACAACCATAGGGTAAGGAATTTAGGGAGAAGTAAAACAAACCATCCTTCCAAGATTAAAGGGCTTTGAACCCTCAGCTAGAATGAAGCTCGTGTATATTTTTGTCCCTAGTTATTCCTACTGTAGCTAAAAGGCCAGCCAGAAATCAGGAGTGCTTAGAAAGGGACATTGAAAAGGGGCCATTAAAAGCAGAAAATAGTCTCCTGCTCAAATGTGAAGCTGTGGTCCACTTACACCTGGAGAGTTGTGAGTGTTTTGCTCCACAAGCCTTAAGCAGCTGTGAGAAGGTACAGAGACGGACTCAGATGCCCTGTGGGGAACAGGAGCTGTTTTAGGGGGGCCAACTGCAAAGATCAGGATGAAGGTTCACAAAATTATAGGGATACAGTACATGTGGACACTCACCTTGATTAACAGTTGCTGTCCCTGTCATTGGCAAACATGGGTCAGAGCGTAGATAGGAAAGGAATAGAGCACACCGCTGGTTTACAGTCAGAATCAATTTAGGCAGAAAGGCCAATAGTCTCACTGACAAATAGGCAAATAAAAATTCAAGGTAGCATGGGATGAATGCCAAAGAAATGCCTACCTCTCCCTTTTGAAACTCAAAAGAGAGTTGTTTTGGTTTTTTGGTTTGTTTTGGTTTTCTTTTGGTTTTTTGTTTTTAGATTACTTACACTATGGGTAGAATACTTTAGGAACTAGTAACCCAAATAGTCCCAGTTCTGTCCTCATACTATACATGGGCAGAGAAGAGATAAATGCGTTTCTTATGAATGGGTGTATATAATACGCTGTTTTAAAAAGTCGGTAATACTTGGAGATGCGCCTACACGTTGCAGTTTACCTTGGAGTAAAATAAGTCTTGGAATCCGTCAATCCTGATTCAGATCCTAAAGCTGCCGTGTGCTGGCCCTTAGATAGGCTACTTAACCACTCTGAACTCTAGTCTCCTCTTCTGGAAAGGAAGAAGAATACCTTCTAGAGAAGGATGTAGGGACGGTGAAAGGGGTAGCATTTGTAAATCTCCGGGAGGGGAGGGTGTCTGAGACTGTCTGCGGGTCTTGGCTCCCTTTGTCATCTCCTCCACAGTGTGCCCTTTGTAGCAGCCTCAGACTCCAAATCCCGTCTAAGGGAGCCTCTGAGTCTTCCCCCAGGTGGGCCAAGCTTGATTCTCATGCTACTCTGCTACTTTCATAGACATTAACATTCATTCTCTCATATTTATTGAGCCCCTATTATTTCAAGCATTGTGTTAGGCATTTGGGAAATCATACTGATAAAGATGGTCGGGGCCCTGCTTGCAGGAGGTTTACCTAGAGGATATGGGGTACACACACACACACACCCCGAACCTGTAAACGAAGTCATTTCAGAGAATGAGAAAAAGGGGATCATAGAGTAGAGTGGGACAGGGGTCGAGAACATGGTTCTTTTAGTGAGAGGAGGAAGAAGGCTTTTGTGAGGAGACAACACTTGAGCTCCAAAAAGACGAAAAGGTGCCATTTGAAAATCTTAAGGGGAACGTCCCAGGTAAATGGACAAAGGGATAGAGGCCCCAAGGCAAGAATGAGTATGGAATGTTCAAGGAGCAGAGGAGACCAGTGCAAGCATCCTGAATGGAGGGACCCTAAGGGAGGCAGAGGGCAACCAGCCCTATTGGGCCTTGGCGCCAGGTCAGGACTTGGATTTTATTTTAAGAGCAATAGAAGGGTGCCTGGGTGGCTCAGTCAGTTAAGCATCTGCCTTCAGCTCATGTGATGCCAGGGTCCTAGGATGGAGCCCTGCATTGGGCTCCCCACACAGCAGGGAGTCTGTGTCTTCCTCTCCCTCTGGGCGCACGAGCTCATTCTCTCTCCCCTAAATAAATAAATAAATAAATAAATGAAATCTTTAAAAAAGAAATAAGAGCAATCGAAAGCTATTGGAGAGTTTTCTGCTGGTAAGGGAAAAGACTTGACTTATCCTTTGGAAAGCGCTGTGCTTGCGGAGTAGAGAACTGGGCCCTAGGGCAGCTGGAGTGAAAGGAGCGGTGTCTGCTCTCTTTTCCCGCCCCCAGTCTACTGCCAGCGTGGACTCTGCCCATGCCATTCCCAGCTTTCCAGGCTCGAGGGCCCACTCTGATTGCCTACCGCATCTCCCAGGGGGCAGAGGTAACGGCACAAATCCCTTCACTCTCCTGTCTTTTAGGACATGTAAAATATTTTTTCTCAAACGAAATATTTAACCCAAATATATGTCGTTTCAGGTTTTAAAAATCAATTTGATTGGCCACAGGAAACGTATTTTGGCATCTCTGGGAGACAGGCTGCACGACGACCCACCCCAGAAGCCCCCTCGGTCCATCACCCTCAGGGTAAGTGCCCAGCTGGTCTGTTTCGTTCTCCACTCTTATACTCAAAAATGATCTTGTGCAATAAAATAAAATGACCAAAGCAACGGATCGGGAAGTACAGGCTGTTTTCCATGTAGCTTACCTTATTTATATAAAAAACAATCTCACTTTTGGTTGCATTTTATAAGATGAGATTTGTTTTTCTCAATTGGTTAAGTATCTATTTTTTAGATTTTAGACGCACCTCTGACAAACCACCACCTTTAAAGAATCGCTCCCTCTCCTCCCTTCCCATACTCCCATCTGCACCAAGTGAGAGGAAATGAGTTTTCTGTCAAACTCCTCAAACCCATAGAAAAGAAATCAATGGAGGACCACAATTAGGGAAGGGTCAATTTAAAGTTAACCTTAGGGTCTTCTGGTTTTTAGGCAGTGCAAGCTTGTCAGCTTTTACCCACTTCAAAAATGAAAAATAGAGACTCTAGAGAACTTTAATAAACGAGTTCAGCTACATTTAGGATTATGGGGCAGCAAAACTAGAGAGAGAACCCACAGAAGGGAGAGAAAACTAAAGTGGAAGGAGAAGGAAGGCAGGAAGGGAGGAGCAAAGAGAACAAGAAAATGAGAGTTGATGGCCAGCAAGATGGCAGCGGCAAGGAGCCCACAGCCCCGCAGCCGGCCCTGGTTTTGTTGGACCTTTTCAGAAACTCCTCAGGAAGCTGCGATCTCCGTGACTGCGTGCAGAGTTCCAGCTCTGTTCTCTTCGGTTAGTCCTGCACTTGCTTCTGATCCCTCTTCTGCACGTGGCAGCAGAGGCCGGGATCGCAAACAGTGCGCAGGAGCCTGGCACTTAGATGGGACTAAGTTCCTACACTTGATCTTAGCCAAAAGGCTGAGAAGCGATTGGAGCTAAGTCCCACCTGAGGCGTGCAATGCCGCAGAAAGCCTCTTACCAGTGAGCTTCAGCAAACAGCCCTCCTGCGACAGCCAGCACAGCGGAGGGCCAGGCAGGAGAGGAGCTGTGAAGATTTGGAGTCTGATTCGGCTTTTGAAGGAGAAGCAGATATACAACCATGTCAGGGAGCGCAGGAGCTATGGCTGGAGGAGAGAACCAGAAGGAACATATTGGGAGAATCGGGACACACTGGGACATGTGGAGACTAGTTGAGGGCTTTGGGAGCAGTGAAAGGAGAAATAGGACCATTTTTCTTCCCAGGAAAGGAAGCCTCCAATAAGTTAGAGGGGAAATAAGGCTGGAAAGAGATTATTGTCTTGCCTTCATTTTGCTACACGAAAGGAGGGAAAGATTCAGGTGCCATCAGTGTAAACATCCTAAAATGCCTCTTTAGATGAGCAACTTCACCTACTTATTCTGCTCTCTTTCCTTCCCCTCCTGAACCTCTCCCTCTGGCTCCCTGCAAGAAATTTAGGAGAACAACAGACAGACTAAAGACAGAGATTTCCCCAGAAAGAGTATAGGATCTTAATCTGTCACAGGAGGCCCAGAACATCTGGGGGAGAAGTGGCCTGGAGACCCAGCACAATCCAACCCTCCTCTGACTTGCAGACACTAGAGCCCAGCCTTCTGCCGCCCCTTGTCTTCCTTCTGCCTGGTTTCCCTCAGCTTGAGTCATCTTTGCCGTTGACACGCATCCTCTGTCATTATATATGCATTGTTCTGCAGTCTGCGTGTGACATGCTGTGTCTCCATGCTGTGTCCTCTTCCCTGCCCCATTGCCACACCACCCTCTGATGGAGAGTCAAGACCCATTAGGTCCCATCGGGGCTCTCTGTTCATGTGTCTACCACAGTGAGGATACTCTGTCCATATGAAAACATAGCACACGCGATATCGTCAGGGGTGCCCAGCGTATGTGTGTCTTCTCTCCTGAACTCTGTAACAATGGGTGCAAGAAAACAGAGCCTGATTGAGTATCCTTTAAACTTTTGACCTAAAATACTTAGGGGGGGAAATATTGCCTAGGTCACGCCATTAAAAAAATGGTGGAACGTCATCCATGTCTTGGCAGTTGGTTCAGAAATGACTGCCCACCCCCGCAATTTGTCTTGTCAGTGTTTCACAATTGTGAAAGCAAAGGTTAGCCGCAAGAACATGGTATTTATTTCATGATGTATTTCCATTCAGGATCCCAGTGGTAATCACACTCCTCCTCAGTTGTCTCCATCACTTAGCCAAAGCACTTACACCACTGGTGGCTCCCTAGACGTTCCTCACATTATCATGCAGGGCGATGCAAGGAGGAGAAGAAATGAAAACTACTTTGATGATATTCCCCGATCAAAACTGGAGAGGCAGATGGCCCAGGTAAGGTGTTAAAAGCCTCTGTGATGTTTTTGCCTTTCCCCCATATCAAGCAATGCATTCTGATATTGAACACTGGCTTACGGTGAGCGGATGCCTGTTGTCCACCCAACCAGAATTTTACCATTTTATGCTATGGCTTTCATTCCTTACTTGCTTGAACCAGACCGAAACAGACCTTCCTGGGAATGGAATGTACACACAGACCCTTGCTATCCATTCTTGTGGGAGAGGTTGTCTGATCTCATTGCACCCAGAAAGTCTTTGGGCCGGAGAGAGTCATACCATGTAAGAATCGAATCATAGTGAAGATAAATAATAAAAATCTGGGTTATAAAATATAAATCGGGTAGATGACAGAGCAGAAGTTGGACGGAAGTATTAGCTCTTTGTGATGTTGTTAATTTCCTTCCAAGCTAACATGCTTGTACAGAATAGTACCGTCTCATATTGTCACCTTGAGGAGTCGAAAGTGATGATGCTGCCTGACACAAAGAACTGAAAAAAGAAACCTTTCCTGTTTGGACCTTTCCATTTTTTTGGTAGAGATGCCCGTGTCTAGCCTGCCCTCAGGTTACTGCTCAGAAACTTGAGTCAGCCATAACCAGACAGCAGAGCTGTTCTTAACATGCATTCAGAGGGGCAACTAGCTCTAGAGTTTCTCTGAGAATTCAAGATATGGATTTGTTGACAACAACTGGCAGAATCAACTCTTTTCATCCTCCTCCTAGGTTCAGACTGGTTTGTTAAGAGGCTTCTCTCTGCCTCCCACACCTAAAATGAGAATCTTGAGGTGAAAATTCGACTGTGATTGCTTTGCTTTGCTTGTTAAATATTTTTCTCAACTGTTTGGTGAGATTCTGTTTGGAAAGCCTTTGGTAAACATTCTGTGCCGCCGCTCATGAAAGAAAAATGTGGAGAGAATGATCTGGAAACCATGGCTATTCTGCCTGCAAATGCCCTGGAGAGAGAGGGTCTGGTATATTGCAACTCCTTTCAGATCTCTCAATATTGAATTGTTTTCTGGGTTCTTTGTGCAGGGAATGGCAATGTTAGGATTATGGACAATCTTTTATTGAAGGGAGATGAAAATGTACGAGATACAAGAAATGAATAATTTTCCTTTGATCTCTTGTTAAGTATTAGCTTTTAATCCTTATTTCTGTTTTCACTGATGTTCTTTTAAAGAATCTGAAAGCTTTTCCCCCAAGTTGTCCAGATATTTCCTGCTGCTTGTTAGTATTTGCGTATCACATATCTGGTTAAATTTCTCTAATGACAGCATTTCAAAGACATGGTTTGTTTTAACTTTGAGCCATGTGGTCTTTATGTATTAGTACAAACGGGGTCTTTTCTGAACCTTTCCCTTCCCTGGGTGAAGGAGGATCCTTCGTTAAAGACCATTAGCTACTGTTGATTCTGCCAACCTCAAAAACAGAATCACCTATCCGAGATCCTCATGTAATCTGTGATTCTGCACATAGTACAGTTTTTCCAAAGAGGAAATTAATTCCCCTTCTGCCTGCGTGTGAACACTCGGGCAAGATTGTTCCCTTAACTTTCTCTTCTTTGGGAGATTCATAAGCTAGGGCCCAGATGTTTTTACTGTCACTCTAGTCAGAAGGCATCCCTTTGAGGAGTGGTCTCACCCTCAAGAAAGTTGAATGAACTTGTATCTGGCCAGGCGAGAGAGGTCCAGAAACAGAAGGAGGCTGAGATAAGTGGATGGATGGATGCAGTGAGCCATGGATGGTCGGCATCTTTTCCTCACATGTACTGCTTGCAGAGATGGAATGACTAGTGTAGACATAGGCCACTATCAGCAGCCAGGAGCGTATTAGACCTTTCTGGAATCCTGCAATTAAATACAGCACTTTGGCTGCAGAGAAAACAGGAGATGGCCCTACAGGAACCTGATCCATAAGAAAAAAGGATTCTGAGATCGCAACTCTTTTGGTTGTGTTAATTGCAGTTTTTTATTTGTTTCTCTTGAGAATGTTTCCTAGTCTAGAAATGCCAAAAATCATGGAGAAATGAATGCGTACCTTTTAGAATTAGTTTCAAAACTTTAACCTGTCAGAATATGAAATACTCAGTGATTTTGTTTTTGAACGGTCTTATTTAAGTGCTTTTCTACCACTCAGCCACTCAACTAATGCTTTTTCTTATCCTTTCTTTTCTCGTCATCTGCTATAATGATTTTTTAAATCCCTTTGCTTTTTTAACAACCTGTCATTGCCACACTAGACCACATTCTTCCCCAAGGTTTGTCCTTAGCCGATAAAGTTGAGCCTTCCTGAAGATTTGAATTAGAAATTAAAATTTCAGTAAGCTTGAAGCAGCTAGTTCACACCTCCTTCCAACCAGGAGCTTGGTCCCTGCAATTCCTCCTTGGAGACTTTATCCCAAGGGGCTTACGTAGCATGGGTAAGGCTTGCCTTGCCTGTCTTTTTCCCACGGAACAGTAGAAGTTCACCTTCAGGATCTCTTACTTAAAGAAAAGGAAAATGCAATTAACAGAAAATTACCAGGCCAGATCCACGTTCCAAGAAACCCCTCTACTCCAAATAGCAGAGGCCCCGCACCAGAGCAATCTGGAATTCTAGTCATGGGCCAGAAACCTTAAGTTCTTGGTTGTGGCAATATTTTAGAGGAATGTTGCCTTCTTAAGGTCTGCTCAATAAAAGTGTGGAAGCGCTTTCCTTCACTTGGAAAAACCAATGCTTGAAGTTAAATTGAGGTGAATTCAATGTCCCCTCCACTATTAAATTTGTTCATTGGCAAATGATTTTCAAAGGCAACACTAGGGTGATGTTTAATTACTTGTGTTCACCTTGAACCAATATGAAAAACTGTCTTGGAATACAAAAAGATTTTAACTATTGTTGCTATTGTTTGCTTTTATTCTGATGGAAGCAATATTCTGGCATCAAATCATGTTAAAGAAATATGTGAGAGACAGAATCGAGTTCAGTACTAAGAACGTTTTTTAACCCACCAAACGTAATGATATAATCACACCTAAACAATGGGTTTCCATCATGCTGAAAACATTGTTTTCTAGCCTACAGTTCTAAATTGGACTCATTAGCTCAGAAGCTCCACAGTGATCCCACATTGCCATAGCTCTAATAAATGAATGTCACACTCACATTTGTATAATAACTTAGAGCTTTTAAGTTTTCAAGTGCTTTCACATCTGTTATCTCCTTTTAGTACAAACGATCTATCCCACACAACTACTCATGTGCATGTTGCACACGGCAGACGAGCTTCTCAGTCCGAGTTCTGTAGAGATGAAAAAGCAAGCGAAAATACAGAAAATAGATCAAAAGGGAGACAAATATTTCCAGTATTTAGGGCCGACTCACAATCTTTGGAAATTTTCGTGAGTGTTATTTAGAAGTCAGAATACTCTTAGGTGCCCAGGTGGCTCAGTCAGTTAAGTGTCTGCCTTTGGCTGAGGTTATGATCCCAGGATCCTGGGATCAAGTCCTGCATTGGGCTCCTTGCTCAGCAGGGAGCCTGCTTCTCCCTCTGCCTCTGCCATGTTCTCTCTCTCTTTTTTCTCATAGATAAATAAATATTTTTAAAAAGAATACCCTTAAAATGAATAATAAAGGAGAGTAATGGAGCTAATAAAGTTTAGGGACCATATTCTACAAAGTTACAAAGGAAAGAGAAAGAGTTTCCAGTTATGAAACTTACCACCATTTTATAGAAGGCCTTTATTTACAAAAAATACTCATGGAAAAATGAAAAATGCTCCTGTTTTCACAAAATAGAAAGTCTCCTAAGTAGTAAGAGAAATACAAGTCTTTGCACAAATTTTTAGTTTGATATTAATGAGGAAAATCCACAATGTAGAAGTCCTTGTGTTTGGAAGGCTCTCATCTAAATAAGAATATCAGTACTGGGGGACAGTTACCTTATCTGATGCATACAAACCCGAGAAATAGATATTATCCACATTTTGAAGACAAGGAGGCTTCGAAACCACATAACTTGTGTGGTCCAGGTCACACAAGCAGAAAGAAATCAAATCAGAACTTGCCTGGGGGATTATGTAAGGCAATTTGAAGGCTTTGTGTGCATTGCTCCTCAGTCAGTAGAAAGTTGATTCAGCTGGAAGTCTAACGTTTCTTGATCCAAGCCGTATTACTTAATAAGTACAACTGATTCGTTATTTCTTTATTTGAAAGCATTTTACATATTATATGAGTTCTACGAAGATCTGTTCTTTTGATACTGTTAAAAGAGGAGAAATGGAAACGGGGCCAGATAGAAGCCCTGCCCTGGAAGTCCATGTGCTTTATCTTACCTAATCCTCACCACGGAGCATCGTGCACTCAAGCAAGCCCAGGGTGGTAAGGGGTTTGCCTACTGGCTAGTGTATGGCAGTGCTGGGACTCACGCTCCGCCTACCTGACCATAGCCTGGTTCTTCTATGGCTCTTAATACCCTGTGGTATGTCTTAAATGATATAAATATTTTTACGTGGTATAAAACATCTTAATAACAGTTCGACAAAGACAGATTACTTACTGAACCAGCTTTTTTATGTATCACCATAAAAACCCTTTTTTTAATTTTTATTTTTATTTATTTATTTATTTGACAGAGAGAGAGAGATCACAAGTAGGCAGAGAGGCAGGCAGAGAGAGAGGGGGGAAAGCAGGCTCCCTGCTGAGTAGACCCCCCCCCCC
>ML101983.1:0-26586 GCA_003697995.1 Taxidea taxus jeffersonii | reverse complement strand
CCCCCCCCCCCATGCGGGGCTCAATCCCAGGACCCTGAGATCATGACCTGAGCCGAAGGCAGAGGCTTAACCCACTGAGCCACCCAGGTGCCCCACCATAAAACCCTTTAATGCACAACTATAATGGTTATTTTTTTAACCTTTTAGTGGAGACCCCTCTGCATATCTTGGTAGAACTCTGCTCTTCCCCCATGTTTGTGAAAGCTTCTCCCAGAGGTATGGAGCTTACAGTGCATCCAGAGAAGTCCTTTGTTTTCTGCAACCAGTGGAAGCTGTTTCCTTAGCAGCTTCTTCAGTTGGAGTTCTGATTTGGTTTCTTTCTGGCTGTGCAACCTGTACCAAGTCATGTGGTTTCTCTGAACTTCAGCTCTCTTTAAAATGTGGATAGAGCCTGCCTCTGGGATTTGTGTGTATCAGATAAGATGATTCATGCGAAAGCATATTCTAAACTGTAAGTCACTGTGATAGTACGTAGATGATATGACTCCCACTTAAGGTATATATCACCTGTCAGTCCCTAATTCAATCATGGGGTTCATCACGGGGCCGGTAAGTGCCAAAGATATTAGAAAAGTAAGTGCTCACTCAGACAGTTGTAGCATTCCGTATAGACCATCTTTTTGTTCCAGTGTTATCCATGCTTCCAAACATATGGACGGTGGAATTGGAATTTTGCTCCTTATTATTTTAGTTGCAAATATTTAAAGGCTGCCAAGAAGCCTCTCTCATGATGGAGAAGGGAGTCTATGCAGTGATCACAAAGTCAGGAGAGGCAGAGGATAGGTGGAATAGGTCCCTACCAATTCAGGCTACAAAAGTATGTAGAACTCCTTAGTCCCCATCACCTGTTTAACCCATCCCCTCATACCCCTCCCATTTCGAGGAGCATCAGGAGATGGATAGACACGTCCAATCACTACATTGCACACCTGAAATTAATATGTTAACTAGCAGGAATTTAAATAAAAACTTTTTTTTTAAGTATGTAGCAAACTTAGAGTAATGGCATGTTCTTACTATTTTAACATGGTCAGGTAAAACATTAAGTGAGAAAGAAGGACTACTTTTTCCTTAAGTGAAATTTACAACTTGCTTGAATTACACAGTCCATAAAATTGGTTAGAGAGGCATGGCTATCCCAAGCCGTGAGGCAAATGCTTAGCCATCTTTGGGCAAGAAGGAAGATGGTAATTTGTTCTTTCATATTTCCCCTGGGAGAGAAAGTCTAGTTTGTAGAAATTTTACCCACTGCTCTGGCATTATGGGAGTTTACAGAATCAGCCTTCAGAAAATAGCACAACTGTGCTCAAGGAACAACATTTTACAAAAGCGATTTTTCGCCCCCAGCTTACAAGGTTTCTTATTACTGTGTTAACATCGGATATTTTTTAAAATGCTCGTAAGTTAATGGCTAGTTTTTTTAGTTTAGACTGTTATTGCCTAGCCACTACTCAGAAAGGCTCAGCCTGTCCATGACTTCAAAAGTTTCTTCCCTGAAGGTCTAAAGAGCGACTCCTAATACTCAAGCACAGACAGTTAATATATAACCAAAAAAGAAGGTTCAGAATAAACTCAGTAAGCTCTTCCATCAGGAGCTTCTGATCTGACAGCTTGTTGGGCTGACAAGCTGACGCACCAGTTTCAGAGATAACTTGGGATGTTGATGGGAACTGTGCCCCGATTCAAGCCAAGAGCTCTGGACCACCGGCCATCGATTCCCAAAGGCATTGCACCAAGCAGAAGTGGAAACGTTGCTTTCATAGTTGGAATTTAAACCTGATGTGTGTACACTTTGTTTATTAATGTGGACGGTTAATTGCCTCTTCTCAAAATATGCACTGCTCTCTCCCTGTGACAACTTTGCAGAGGGAAATTCCAGTGTGATTAAGTGTCTTTTGGGAAACTTTGAAGTGTCACTATCTATCCTGTGCATCAGGTTTAAAAAAAAAATCATGGGAAGAAGTAGGAGAATCACTCAGAGGGATCCCTTTTTAGGTTTTGATGCTCATCTTACAAGTCTGGATTCTTTCGTTCTCTGTCAAGTCCATCAGTGAGGCAAATTAGACGACCAGGAGTTTGTTCTGACACATGCCAGTCAGACCTAAACACCTCCACTGATTTGTTGCTGGAGAAGCTTTGATGTCTCCAGCTTCCCTCAGAGTCCTGGTACTTAGCCAAAGTGAATGTTCCCTATTAAAAACAGACCATGGATTTAAAAAAATCAGTATAAAACACCCTATTTTCAACTGAATAAATAAGAAACATGACACTATATAAAAACCCTATTTTGGTGGAATTGACCTTGTGATATTTAGTGGTGCCTTAGGCTTGTTGACAGTGTGCAGCTTATTCACAAAGAGGCCCACCGGCTATTTTTCCCCTTGTTAAATCTTTGGAATGTTTCTCATTATATTCAGTCCAGTTCTTGGGTCTGCAGGTCAGAGTTTTGGTTGTTGTAATCTGACCTTGATAAATTTTCAGGGGTAGGAGAATTCTCTTATTCCCTCTCTCCCTCTTCCTTTTCTTTTTCAAATGTTAAAAAGTAGGGGAGGGTTAATGTCTAGAGGAAATAGGGCTGATTATGCAGTCCTTTCTCAGTTAATCCCATTTGTAGATGACTGAAGTAATATACCAGTAGGGACTCTTTTAGATACATGCAAGTAACAAAAATCCATCTCAGGGTGTCTTCAGTTAAAAAGGGCACGTGTTTCAATCATTTCACTGCGAAATTCAGGTAGATCTGGGTCCAGGTGCTCCTGTGATATCTTGCTCTTTGGCTCTTCACGTCTCAGCTCTGCTCCTCTCTGGGTTGGCTCTTCTCCCAAACAGGCTTTCTCTATTATGAGGGAGTTTCAGATCCAATTTCTGTTTAACTTGAAACTATAAGAAAGAGGGCTTATTTTTCCAAGAGCTCCGCCTAAAAAATCCCAGGATTGAGTCCCATTTGTTCAGATCGGTCTGTTTTGGATCACTTATCTGTCCAGAGTGAATTACAAAGGAGGTTGTGTGTGTAGTGTGTAGTGTGTGTGTGTGTGTGTGTGTGTGTGTGTGGTGTGGTGTGCATGCGATATGATTAGCCAGGCACAGGTCATGCGTCTGAATGGGGTTTTAGCTTCCTCCTGGTGCACCACACAGATTGAAGGGTGGGAAAGGAGCCCCTCCCAGGGACCGTCAGAGTGCCATGACCAGAGATGGGAATGCAGCAGAAATAGCAAAAGTGGGTCCCTGAATAAACCCACTCTAACATTCTGAGAATGTCTGATGGAAAATTGTCATATCACATGAGTATTGATTTCAGGGGTTCATATTATAATTTGATGAGCTTTTTTAAAATACCAGACCTGAAGCCATAAGATCAGGGTTAAGAATCCCATCTCTGGTATCTCTTACCTCTGTGAACTTGAGCAAGCCTTTTTAGCCATTCAGAATCTTAGTTTTCCCTTCCTAAAATGAAATTAATGCCCACCTCACATTATTTTTTGTGAGGCACAAGTAAAGGAGTAGTTGTCAAAGTTATTTTACAAATTCTAAAGCTATATGTTTGGGTTGTTTTATCAGAAAGTATCATTATTTTGAGAAAATGTCTACAGTATGCTTTTTCAACTAACAACTGGGAATAAATGTACTGTGGAACAAAGCTCATAATACCTAACTGTGTTTTACAAAACTACTTCTATTTTCCAGCTCCTAAGCCCAAACTGATATCTCTCCACTGGTATGGAAACAATAGTTCTTATGAGTTCGAATACTCCAAGAAGTTTCTATCTGTGTCATAACCCAGTTAGCATTGGAGCTCTTTGGAAAGGATTTATGGATGACAACCTTATTTAAATACTTTCAAATACTTGATGAGTTAGCATACATCAAAATCTATTATTATCTTTTATATTTAAACTTTTTTTTCTGTTACAGTGAAGTGTATGTTGGCTATGTAGTACCAAGGCCTGACTCTTCCTTCATCATTTTAAAATTCCTTATACTAAGCACTCTGTACATACTTGTTGACCAGATTACTTTACACAAGGTTATAGGCACCACAAAGCCACAGTTTTCTAGGATCCCCAGATTAGACACAAATTGGGATGGTCTTGAATCTTTTAGAAGAACTATCTGGAACAGCCCCTGCCTAGTAGATCTGGTAAGTTAACCGAATACCATTATTGTCAGAGGCAGTAATGATTCAGACAATTTATAATACAACTTATAATGCATAATTAATACAACTCCCAAAGCATGGAGAGTTTATGTTGCTTTACCCAAGGCCACACAGATTGTAAGAAGCAGAGGCAGGATTTAGACCCAGGCAGTCAAGCTTCCCACCCTGAGCTTTGACCACTGTGTTGATAAACACCTGCACTGTCTCTCTCCAAACTGGGTCTCAGCAGACACGACACATTCTGTAAGTTCTAGAAACCCAAATGTCTCTAGTGCAATGTTTTGAGTCCTGTGACAGATTCTATTAATACTGTCTAACGTTTTAGGAAAATGCAAGATTAGTAAAGAATTGCATCGCCAAGGTAGCATGGATAAACTTTGTCAAGAAAAATCCTTCACTCTTGACCTCCGTTTTCTTATTCTTTACAAATCAGGAGTAGCAAACAATTGCTTCATGTGAACAATTATGAAACGGCGCGACCCCTTTTCTATAGGGGTTTCCAATGAGGTTTGAATGCAGCATCACAAAGATTTGCAGTAACTTGTGTTAATGACTAGAAGATTCTTCTGCGTTTCTGCTAAAGAAAAGTAGAGAATCTTAGGATGGGAACGGGCTGGAAAATATACCTAGTCCTGTGACATAATGCAGGACAGCTCCTAATACATCCCAAATGGACAGCTACAAGTTTCTTCCTACCCGTGTCCCTGGGAAGGTGACCCCGACTTTGTGAAACAGTCCCATCGCTCTGGAAAAATTCTGATAGAACTTTTGCCTTACGTTGAATTGAACTAAGCCTTCCTATAACTATTACATACTTAGTTTGGAAAAATTGAAGAATAAATCTCCATTTTGCTGAGAACAGTTAAGACTAAAGAGAATTTGATGTCTTCCCCTTACTCTGTTCATCATATGTGCCTCCTTGCCAATATCATTCTGAGAAGTGGGATGTGGACCCCACAGCATCCTGAATCCCCAGCTCTGGGCACATCTGCTTTGTTGATGTTCATGCTTGACCTCAGTAACATCTGTTAACCCCTACTGAGCTTTTCTTCATGAAAATGTCCCAGCCTTTACCAGTGGCCCTGAGCCATGCCTCCAATCTCAGCCCTCAGCCTTGGGGTGTGTGTGTGTGTGTGTGTATCTGTGTGTGTCTGTGTGTGTCTGTGTTTAACTTTAATGCAGGATTTTACATTTACATTATTCCTTTCTAGAATAAACAGTTTTATCCAGCTGTTTGCCCAATAATCCTAGGCTATCAATGTCTTGTTAAAGCTTGGCCAGCACTCAGTGTATCATTGATCCTCCCCAACTATGACATGTGCTCATTTAAAGCGCTTACTTCAAACAAGCATGCCTTTCAAGTAATTTCCCCAATGCAGTGGTTTCAGTGTTGAACAGACAGAACCAAGGAAAATACTGCAGTCTTCTACCAGAGACCTCTTAGGTCAGCATCATTTAAGATCATCACTCAACTAGACCTCATTTTTCCATATTTTCCGCACGAATAATATGGAGAAATAGTGGGATCTCAACATCAGTGAATGAATGGCCTTGTCCAATACCTCTCTTTCGACCAGAGGCAGGAAACAGTGTTGAATGTCTAGCCAAAAAGTGGGCTTAAGTAGAGAACACGACAGCCTCAGTTTGCAAGAAAGGAACATAATGTATAAAAAAAAGATGTTACAGGCAAAGAACAGTATTATGCTGCAAAAGCCAGTTCCTTCTCAGCAATCCATGTTATGATAAAAAAGCTGATCACTGCTTTTCTGAATGAGTTATTAATATTTCTTCTTCTTAGTTGTTCTGAAAAATGCATCAGAAATGGTGGCATCCGAAGTTGGAGGTAGAACAACTAAAACAGCCGATATTGCAATAAATAGCATGATCCCAATTAACTTCAATTCCCTGCAACATGCAGAGAAACTGGGGAGCTGTACATTATGATCTCGATTGCACAGTGTTCTTTTTTCTCTCTGCTTTCGTTTTTCTGAAGAGATCTCATAAATAATTGTGTATTGTCATTTAGGGCTACAACTGTCATATTAGGGAATGCAGGTTATATATGATTTCTGCAAATGAATAACAGAAATCACCTAGCCTGTACGTTCTTTCCTACTTTGGTAGCTGAGGGCTTATTTTATGTGCTGTCAGCACCAGAATCTGTTAACAAGAACGGTAGGGAGGAAGGAGGGAGGAAGGGAGGGAAAGAGAGAAACCTGTAAATTTGGGCAAGCAACAGGAATTTATCATCCAAATCTGTATCATGCCGATGGACTTAGGATGGGACCAGAAGTGGTATTTAGTTCTTTCCACTTTTGCTAAATTGATGAATGCTGATGCCAGCCACAGTGGGTCACCCAGAGAGAACAACTGCTGGCCTGACATTTCACTTCCAGGGGAAGGTCACGATCATGAAGGTTTGATAGGACTGCTCTTCGGGGAGGTGGAGAAATGATGGGAAACAGCATTTTCTTGAGTCCAGCATTCCCTGCAAATGAAATAGTGAGCCTGAAATTTTTTTTTAAAGGGTCAGTGGCAAACATAAACACATAGAAATTTAAACAAAACTCAAAAACCCTGAACTTGAGACATTCGAGTGTACTTGAAAGGAAGAATCCCATACAGTTGTTTGAGGGCTGTGTTGGAATTGCAGAGCTCACAGGAGGGGAGTGGAGGGTCATTACTGAATCCATGTCAGGGAGATGGAAGTGATCTGAGGCTGGCCCACGGCCCCTGGGAAACTCAGAAGAAACCAAGGGTTTTGATTTTCTGATTTCCAGGCAGTGTTTCCGTTAGTGTCCGTGGAAGCCCCTTAGGCTGCGGGGCTGTGGCTGCTGGAAGAAAAGATGCAGAGGTGTGGGGTGCATTAATCCTTGCCTGAACCGAGTCTCTTTGACTCCATCTTTTTGACAGATCTCATTTTAGTCTCTGCTCAAGGAGCTGCTGAGTCCACTGGCTGCTGACCGAGCCTCCT
This sequence comes from Taxidea taxus jeffersonii, assembly GCA_003697995.1. Classification (NCBI taxonomy): domain Eukaryota; kingdom Metazoa; phylum Chordata; class Mammalia; order Carnivora; family Mustelidae; genus Taxidea; species Taxidea taxus. The sequence continues at coordinate 19,456 of ML101983.1, read as the reverse complement.
TTTGTTAGGGTGCCCTTTCTTCTTTTGCCTTTGAAGTTGTTTTGTTCTCTCTTCAAGTTTGTTTTTGTTTTATTTTTGAAGCACTGTCATCCAAGAGAAGACATGGACTTCATTATACCTTTAGCTCTCACCCTGAACCTTTCCTATTTCTTGTCAGATTCTTTCTGGTCAATTTTCAAACACCCCGAAGTGTGAAAGAATTATGACAAATATAAAGGAGAAACAGAGAAAAAGACAATTTTTTCCAGGGCTAGAACAAGGCAGAAAATTTCATCTCTGGTAGAATCTGACTGGAGGGCTCTATTCATACACGTTTCTTTATTAAACTAGCTTACACAGTGTTGGCAGACTCCTGGAAGGTTTTCAGAGCCTAATTGGTGTTGGTGAGTCGATGGAGCTCTTGTCAGCTTGCTCCATTCCAAGACCCACCATGAGCCTCTTCAGCCTCTGAATCCCAGTTTACTGCTGGTCCTGATGGTGGAAAAGGGATTGTGTCCATAACAATATGCATTCCATAGACAGTCACATCATGACCCATGCCTTGTGCTCAAAAGTTGCAGTAACTATCTTGGAATCATGTCATGGTGCCAGGGAGACAGATTCCTATACTCTGAACTTTTTTTAAATGTTCAATTTCTGCTTGAAAGAGTAATCCTTTTACAATGTGGAAAATACAGACTGAATTTGGACATAATATGCTGGATGCTCAGGGAAGGCTTCTCTGAGAAGGTGACCTTGGAGTAGATCCCGCAAGAAATGGGGGAGCTAGTCTCGCAGTAGCTGGAGGAAGAGCATTTCAGGCAGAAGGGGAGACAAATGCAGAGGCTTGAAGTGGGAATGTGCACTGCTGTCCAGAACCAAGTAAGCAAGAAGAAGAGTAGGAGAGGAGGACAGAGAGATGAGGCCAAGGCTCGGTGCTGGCGGATGGAGATGCTCAAAGGCCATCATCATCAGGACTCTGGATCTTCCTGTGAGTTTAGTGGAGCAGAGTGCCATGATGCAGCTTTTATTTCAGACAGATCATGTTGGCTGTTGTATTGAGAAAAAGCACTAAGGGGATGAGGATGAAAGCAACAGGACCAGTTTGCAAGGTAATAGAATAATCCAAGTGAGAAAGGGTAGTGGCTTCGACCAGGCAGTGATAGGAGGGTCAGAAGACTTTAGAAGTAGATTCCACAGGATTTGGTGCTAGACGGGATGAGAAATGTGAGCAAAAGGATATGGCTCCAACTGGAAGAAGCAGGTTGCTGTTTGCTGAGACAAGGCTTATGGGGAAGGTGAGGTAAACAGGAGCTCTGTTTGGGCATTTACTTTACGGTTAAGATGCCTGTTAATCATCAGAGTAGAGCAGCATCAGGAGGACAGCTGGGTATCTGAGTGTGGAGCTCAGGGGAGAGGTCTAGACTGGAGATACGAATGTGAGAGTCTGGACTGGGTGACACCACCTAGTGTAGCCACAGACAGCAAAGGATCAAGAACTGAGGCTCCAGGGGTCAGAAGATGACCACTTATAGATACCAGCAAAGGAGGCCAAGAAATGGAAGGAGTGATCAAGTGCCAGATGTTAAGGAAAATGAAGTGTCAGATTTGGCACAGTGGAGGGTATAGAGAAAACCGGTTTCTGTAGAATGGCCTCAAGTGAGGACAGGAAAAGGGAACATGGAGAAAACACAAGCACCTCTTGGGGCATTTAATTCTTAAAGAAGAACAGAAATTGAGTAGGAGCTCAAGAAGGATATCGGGTCAAGGGAAGGAGTCTGTTTGCTTTTATTAGAAGATGTTACAGCACTGTTTGAGAATCTCCAGTAAAGAGGGGGAAATGGATGAGTAAGAAAAGAGAATATGTCGTAAACTACTGGATCGCTACCAGTTGAGTAGACAAAAAGCCTTCCTTTAGGAAGAAAACTTTGAAGATAAGCACTAAGCTTTACATTTTGTCAGTAGATTGGAATGCAGATGTGTTGTATTTTCTGAACTAAATTCCTGGTAACCTGAGGTACATGATGGTGACAAGAATGAGACATGTGTTGTATTTTAAGAAAACATTTCCAGAGTCAGGAGGAACATAACATAATATGTCTCTGCTTCATCAAAGAAACCCACATGCAATTATTGACTATATCTCAGTTATAAGACTACTATACCTTTTCTTAATCTCCATTTATTTGGATTTCGTGGTAATTCAGGTTCAGATAAACTAAGTTGGCCTGAGAAATAAGCAAATGAAACTTGCAGAGGGATGTTTAACATCCTATTATAGAATTGTTTCCAAGCTCACTACAAGCAGGCCTTTAACGCATAGGTATACTAATTACAAATATTCCTTTTCCCTTCAACAAAGTGAGAAACCCTTTGTCAGCCTTTATCAGGAAAAGTGGGAACCATTCTAACAAGAACTCTTCAAGGTTCATTTCTGGTACATTCACCAGAAATGTGTCAGCAGTGATGTCATTGACTAAAAAAGCCCAACGGGCGAGAAGCGTGAACCAACTACAAATGATAATGAATAGTAGTAATTAATGTTCCAGTCCTGCTTTACTCTTTGTCAAGAAACTCTGAACACATTCTGCAGTTCAGTGATTCAGTAAACATGCTTGATGGCCTTCTGTGTCCTAGGTGCTAGAAATTTAGCTGTGAAAAAGTTCCCTCTCTCACGAAGCTTACCATGAGCTGCAGAACAACCTGACAAAATAAGTAGGTCAAGTACTATTGTTATTCTTTACAGATGAAGACACTCTAAAGCTCAATTAAAACTTAGATTTAAATCACTGCTGTTCTAGGAATATGAGTTCCCAGTGAAATCTTATCACCAATTTTTTCTTTCCCAGAGCCGTTCAGAACTCAGCACTTCAGTACAAGTTGTACTGTGAAATATTATCTTCATAAATATAATGAAAATCTGTGATGGAAACTCTTTTGTATTTAAAAAAAAGCCTCATTCCAAAACTCAGCCTAATAACCATGTGTCTAGAAGAAGAGACATTTTATCTTATGAAGACGCCAGTTATAGCTAATCCACCTAGAGTAACTGCACTTTGAGCCTGATAAATTATTTACTGCCAACAGAATTACTGTGATATCTGAAATGTATCAGCGTTTTCTTCAGCGACCTCCACAACAAAACACAATTAACTGCCCTTTTTTTTCAACTCTTTTTTAAAAATCTGACTTTTTACCCTTTGCATTGAGTCAGTTAATTGTTGGAACTTAGAGAAATTTTACTTTTTTCTAAGTTTAAGACGTAGCTCATAAATGAAAATAATTATTGTAACAGCTTTCAAATGTATATAAGCCACATACAAACTCTGTTCAGTGTATGTGACTAGAGGTAGAGTTTTTTTCTTCATTGAGAAAAATTTTATGTGAATTTTAAAAAATAAACTAAATGATGCATGAGACACTCTCTTCCTTCCTTAACTCTCTGGTAACTTGCTCTGACTGTTGGAAGATAATACTTGTGTAATAAGACATTAAGTGGGAAATTTCCTATAGGAACTAAATACTGAACATTCTCAAGAGAAAGTTGCCCGTAATGGAGATAGCTACCCTGTTCATGATTGACCAGGAGGTGGTGAACCCAGTCACCGTCAGTTGCCTTTGTGAATAGGCAGAAGATTGGTGTTGGGGAAGGACAGAGATCTGTCTAAGCCACTGAGGAGAGGGCACAGGAGGAGAGAGGTGTCCCCATGCACTCAGAGCCTAGTGGGAAGAGCTCTAAGAGGAAGGCTCATGCAGAGTGGGGGAACCTTCCAGAAGAGGAAACTGGCATCTCATTCCACAGTCAGACTTCTGATAGGCAGATGCACCAACCTTCGCTGAAGAAGAGAGAACTGGAGGGTCATGTCCTGGCAGAGAGGGGAGTGATCACAGAGCAGCCTGCCCTGCATGGCCAGGCCGTATGTATGTGTGATGTGGGTGGGTGTGCCAGGAGGAGGCTGGGTTATACCCTCTCTCCTGTGTCCTATCCAGCGGGTGAGCATGAGTGCTAGGAGGGAAGAAGTCAAGCTGGAGACATATTTTTCATATCAGGAATTGTGTAGTGGGGACCCCATCTCCTTCCCCAGAAGAGGTCTCCAAAGATCTTACACAGAAACACAGTAGAACCTGTATAGGGCAGGATGATTGCACCTGCTACAAGAGGACATCTGAGGCTATATTAGCATCATTCTGAGAAGCAGTACAGGCCGTCAGAGAATTCAGCCATAGCTGAATAAGAAAAGAGGCCCTTCTTCTCCAGTACTCCCCTCCCCAACAAAGGGCATGAAGGAGGTAGAGCTTGGGGGTGGGGGATATCCACAATTGACCATACCACCCCACTTCTGCCTACTCCTAGTGGAAGAAGGAAGGAGAGGAGGACCAAGTACAAATCAAGCCTCCGTGGGTTTTTTTAAGTCTCAAGCCTGACCTGTGGTGAGGGAAGGCAAGGTCTGAATCAGGTGATATTGGGTTTTTTTGTTTTTTACAAAATGGATTCTTAGTGACTCAGAGTGACCATGAAATTATGGGGTCTGCCCCAAATGTCAAGTTGCCTGGTGCCCATCAGGGAGGGGAGACTGGGCTGGCACTCCTTCCCAGCCATCCCAGACTGACGTGTTGTGACACTCCCCTGTGTCACCTGAGCAAGCTGCTTCTGAATGTCAGTGTCTTCGTCTGTCAAATGACAAGTGGTTCCTGGTTTACTTCTAGCATTAAAAGTCTGTGGGAGTTGGGGTTTCTAGGTAGCTCAGTCACTTAAGCAGCCGACTCTTGCTTTTGGCTCAGGTCATGATCTCGGGCTGGTGAGATTGAGACCCACATCTGGCTCCGCGCTCAGTGGGGAATCTGCTTGATATTGTCTCTCCCTTTCCCGCTGCAAACCCCCCCCCCCCTTATCTCTCTCTCCCTCTCAGGTAAATATATACATCTTTTTTTTTTTTTTAAGTCTGGGAAAGTTGTGAAACAATGAGCTCAGAAATGTGGATGAGAGTACTGAGAAGGGGAGGGGTATCCTCCTGCTGCATGGCCGTTTGTGCCAGTTAAGATGGTAATCCCACCAAAGCATGGAGTTTGTATATTTAAATCAGATGCCAGCTATTGTAGATGAGGCTGGGGATTTCATGGACACAAGACTTAACTTGCTAGAGATTGAATTTTTGAAAGGTAGGAAGAGGAAGATTCCCTGTGGATAGAATACCAGGAAGTCTAGAGAAGGAACTGAGTAGCAGAGCCGGTTTAAGTGGGAGGTGGTTGCATTTGCCTTCGGTCGCTCAGACCCCAGGGATCTTATTTCCTTAACGGGATGCCAGTTACCTAACAATCTGTCCCCAGCAAGCCATCCAGATAACAGAAGGGATGGAAAGCAAAGATGTCTGGGGTGGGGGTAGGGGGGATGCCACTGTCACCAGGCAGATGTTAAATTTCTGGGGAGCATTTCTGGGAGGCTGAAGGTAGGGATAACATTTAGCCAGGGATAAGTTTCTTTTCCATAATTCATTTGCTGATGAGATTGTTCTTTGCCGGGCTTCTAAACCATGTTGTGGTTATGTTCTTATCTCCTTCCTGCATGATCTTTGTACGGCCTACTTGTGAATTCTGGGGATGTTCACAGTGCGTACTGAGTAAGTTTAGGCATGCTGCCATTTTCTGTGATTCAATTTCATGGTGTCTTTTAGAATGATGGTATTCAGGAAAAGAACTCTGTAAAGATCAAGCCAGGAGCCTCTTCGGTTTACTTGGTGGTTTCTGCTATAACTCCCGGGAGGAGGGCCTCGCTTGGCATTTGGCTCTAAACAAGAAAACATTATTGCCTCTTAACAATTGTTCATTCTTAGCTTGTTAATGGTGTGGTGGAGAGTCGGGATGATGGAGCTGACTCATTGTAGGCTCCCTAGTGCTGTTCTCCAAAGTGTCTGCTTCAGTAACAGACCCTGGCTTCCTGACCCCAACCCCTGCCTGCCTAGTATCCTTCCTCCCAGCATCCAACTCCCCCACCACACCGCTCCACTGCCGAGTGGCCAACGGATGCTTCCCCCGCTCTCCCTTGTCACCCACGGTTTTGCCCTTGAGAACTCTAGAGGGAGAAAGACCTTCTAGGTTTATTAAATGGAGCAATGACTAAGTCAGGAAAGTCATTTTACTGCATTGTTTGCTTTTGGTCACTGAAGATAAGAAAACAAAAATATTTTTTTCTGCTCTAAAGGCTTTTTCCCATCTTTCTTGAACTCCGTGAAAATATTTATCCTCTGAAATGAATTATGTGAAAAGGGAAGGTATTTCCGTTGTCTTTGGCAAATGTAAAACACAATTTGCTTTTTCCAAGATGTGAATTTACTGGTAATCTCCCTTGATATAAAACTAATGCCTAAATGGTCTTTTTTCTTTCCCAGCCAACCCAAAATGCTTTTAAGCAAAAGAATGTGTTGGAAGCCAATTATTAAACCCAGGCAACCTAAAACATTTTTTGAGTGTGTGTATGTGTGTGTGTGTTTAAGAAATGTGATTCTTTGCTTTTTATTATTTTCCTCCTTCCCTTCCTTGATGCTACCTTGGTAGCTGCCATGTTCTAAATATTGACAAGATGAGATAGTTTTCTGTTTATATCAGCAGTCGTCTGTCTGTGAGATATGGACGAATCAGAACGCTGGATTTCCTTTCTCAGCCATCCATCAGGTTCATAATGTAAGGCTACAAATGGTTATTTTCTTTCCTGAACTTGCACTGTGTAATGTGTTGCAAAGTGTTGTCAGTAGCTGCAGGTACTGTGTCCTGGCAATGCAGAAACTCTGTGCTGTCTCACGACTCCGGAGAGCTTGTCTCTGACACCTCATTCACTGTGCCTTGTGACCAGTTGATGTGCAAACATTGTCCTAAAATGAGAAACATACCTGGTTTTTAAAGTCTGCGGTTAAAATCTGTCCCATGTGAGTTTTGGCTTTCATCCCAGGTGTCTGTGTTAACTTACTTTTACAGGAAGAAGGAAAAGGGTAAATTGATATATATATATACACACACACATGTATATATCAGTGTTAGTCTTCTGCATCTCGTACTTCCCCCTGTCCATGGGCTAGTCAACCCATTGTGTCCAAAAGTTCTCACAGGTTCATGTGCTTCAGTTGTGAGAAATATTTGAGTCTGATTTGCATGATGTTCTGTATACATTTATGCAAGTGTGGGAGTACTTTGGCCAGGAGAGACACTGTTAGAGCTACAAAGTGGTTCTCAGCCTTTTTCCATTGGACAATACTGAATTGATCTTGGAATGTGTGGGAAATCATGACCCATTTTACTCTGAGCTGCATGATATTCAAATATTCACAGCTTACCTCTGCATACTTAAAAAAATTTTTTTTTTGTTTGGGAAGTAGACATTTTAACGTTTGGTCTTTTCTGTTTTGCATTTTAAAATACAATCTTATTTTCCTGCCCTGTTAAATTTTTCCCATCGGATAGCCTGCTGTCCGAGAGGTTAAGACATTTGGTTGAGAATCACTAAGCAGAGCTCTCGGGGTGGCATGTGCAGGGCCTCCCTTCAAGGTGCCACGCTAGGCACACCCCTCCTGTGCATGGGACTTCTGGCTCTTGGGCTCGTGGGGTCTGTACGTTGCCTGGTACTGATGCTCCAGTGACCCAGCAGTCCCCCCCAAACCCGTAAATGCTAACCAGTGCTTTTTCGTGTTGAGAAGTGGCCATCTCTGCTCTTTATCATCCAAAGGAACAAATTTAGTATAACTAGCTGCATTTGACCAAACTAGCATTCTTGATTCTGGACGATTTTCAAAAGACCTGCTGCAGCCTCCTGCTTCTGTGTGTGTGTGAATGTTTGTAGGAGGCCCTTCCTTACATTCACATCCAAACCCATGTCTACATAATTATAAGCGTACAGCTCTGTGGAACATTCTTCAAAGCCTCAGAGATAACAGAAAATAAATGTTATCACCTATACCTTATGGATGTTTGGGTAGCTCATCTCTGATTGATATTTGTCAGAATTCTCCAAAGTGAAACCTTAACAATCGTCATTTAAGATCATTTTCGTTTTTCATTAAGTGTTCTGAAGAAATAGAGAATGTTTATTAATATTCAGATCTAAATTTATAAGCAGGTAGGTGGAAATAGTTCCTAGCAGAAAAGATTTAAAAGCTACTATTTTAAAAAAATCAATTAAATCCTAATTTTAAAAAATTTTCAAAAAGAATAATACAAGGCTTGAAAAATACCATACCTTTCTGTTCATGTTAGGAAATTAAGTCATAACCCTGGCTTTTAATTATTTACTGATATCCTTAGGAAATGTTTTTCTCAAGAAGAAAATAAGGATACAGACGATGTTCCCTTCATATGCACAGAGGGTAGAGAGTATGTAGTATCTTCAGTTTCCGTGTTTAGAGGAGAGAACTCTGCAATACAGTGTTTTCCCATTAGCCTTATGTATCTGGTGCATTTGAACCAAAAGTCATGCATCTGTAACACCTTTGGAATAAAGCAAAGTTAATTTAAAAGCTGCATTTTAGTCTCTGCCATCCAATAAAAGTCTATCTACAGACTTTTGTGAATTTTTTCCTGGGTCATAACTAAATTCAGTTAATGGTTTTATACTTTTCAGCTGGTGGGATAAAAGACGTTTGATTTCATTACATCATGTTAAATATGGCCCCACCGTAGCCCTTCACACTCTGCCAGACTGTGCACACCGAGTTGGCAGTTGGTAAATACCCGTTCCACAGAATCAATTTTCCATTTAAAGCTCTAATCTCAAATTATGTTTTTTCTTTATATTCACAGTTTAATTTTTATTGGAGCTGGAAAGGATACTTCATGATGTCCATTTTCCTTTGTTTCATTGATAATATCCTACAGAAAATACATACGTATGTACCAAGTAGACGAGGTTTTAAGCCATGACCAAATTCTTAGAATATTAAAATCATTCAATACATGAACATAAAGGAAAGTATTAAGTATTTTAAGCTTTAAAAAAGTAGCCTGAAGACATTTAGTAAGAGTGCCTTCAATCACTGAATTTCTCTTCTGTAATTACTTACGACTTTTAAAGAGTACTGCCAGTCAGTAATAGTTTAAAATAGACAGACTTTTTACCCCAGTGTTTTCCTGTTTTGTTATTCTACTTAAATATAATTGCATCACTGTTACCTACGTTTAAATCTACTATTCGTCAAGGGTCAGGTTTGATTATAAACCATTCTTTGAGGCAAAAGACTTTTTAGGCCTGTTTGATTTTTTTCATATTTAACACATTTTTTTAAACTGGGAAATTATTAATTTTATTAATTTACCTGGAGAATTACTTTTTTAATTAATTTACCTGAGGAAATACAGGTACCATCTCGATATGAGTGTACTATTTTACAAGACCTAACAATGGGCCTCCCCATTTGAAATTATTGTATAGCTGAGGTAAAAACCCTAATTTGCCTTTTGGTTTCTTTCACTGGTCCCTACCCTGTCCCGCCCTACCCGCTTCCTCCATAGTTCGTTTCTGGTGCCATCCAGTGTCCAGGACGGGTGAGCCCTAAGGCACCCTTATTCTCCCCACTCTTTTTTTCTTTACTGTCCGTGGACCAGTTGAAGCTATAACCCAAGGCTCAGTCCATACCTCGTGCTGGCAGTAGTGTCACCAAATCCATCCGTTCTCATAAAACTAACTCCAGAGGGAAGACTGAACACCTGCAAATGGTGCCTTATAAATATTTTTGGGTCTAAAGTGAAACACAATAATAATACGCTGATGGATTTCCAGGAAGCAAATACACTTATTTTTTTGTAACTTCAATCTTAAGAACACTGTTTCCGTCTTTGAAAATGAACATCTGGAAGTAGGCCCTACATATGACAAAACTCAGTTCCTATTCCGGAAAGAGAGATCCAGTCCCTATATGGAGAATTTAAGAATATTTGGACCGGAGTAATGTTTCAAGGCCACAAAGAACATAAAGGAGGGATTGTATTTCTCTTCCCCATAATTCCCTCCCCTCCCCCATAGCACAGAGGAAGGCCCTGTCAGATCACTCTGAATTCAAAGCAGGTGGCTTGTGATTTCCGGACAAAGTGGAGTCCCAGAGAGCAGATGATGGCCCTGCCTAAACCGAGTTTATTGGATGTGCCACCCGTTTTTCAAGTGGTTATCAAATAAGAGGTCGGGATGATTTCCAGACTGAGGTGCTATGTGCTGGGGCTCGTTCTTCCCAAAATGGCTGCTACGACTTACGTGGATGGTGTGAATATTGAGATGAGCATTTGGCTGTAGTTCTGCTTGACGTGTATGGAACTCACATCGAAGTTCAGTTATAAAAGTGCCTGAGTTAATTCAACAACTAGAGAATGAGTTTGCATATGATTTGCATGCTTAATGTACTAACACTTGAAATGTCCCCATAACCCCGGCTGCACCCCACTCATCCCCACGCCCGGCCCTGTTCCCAGCCTTTGCCCCAGCGCCTGCCATGGCTGTTCAGGCTGTTGTGAGAACTGCCTGTTGAGCTCAGCCACGGGATACTTCAGCTAAACTAAGACAGGGCTGAAGTGATGATCTGACGCTTGGTTTCAGTTGTCACCTGGAAAACACTGGATCGAAAGATCTTAACGTCAACCAGCTCCTCCTTTTGTATCATTCCACGGAGTTGCGTGCAAACTTCTGTTGTTCTGTTAACAGTGTTACCCGTGACTTAAATGTACAACACCTGTTTGCTGTGTTGTTGTTGCTTTATCGAGGGAGGGGAAGAAGGTGAATGGGGCGGACTAGAGGATTTGCTGGATTTGGGGAGAGCTTTTAATTAAGAACTCCTGGCTGCATGTTTCCAGAGTTTTAACTATAGGTATTATCACTTAAAGGTTTTTACATTCAGCTTCAAAATAGTTTTGAAATCCACATTTTCTACATTTTCAATTTCATACTAGTTTTTTTTTTAAGAGCAAATCACAGCCAGTTGAATTAAAGACTGAGAGATGTTGTAGACCAGATGTTTGAAAGAGAAAGAGAAGAAAAGATCATAATAGGCAGCCAGAGGAAAACTTTCTCCTAAAACTAATCGCAGCCAGTCATTTTTTTTCTTTTTTTACAAAATAAAACTTATAAAGAGAAAACTCAAGAATGAGTCAGGGATGGGTCATAAAGACAGACAAAAATGCTAAAGTAATTATTCCAGGTAAAGTCTTAACAATTTCAACAGACAGGAGATAGGAGAACCAAGACATATGCAAGTAAGTTAGCATCTAGAACCAAACTAACAGAATGGCTTAGACTAGAGCATGAGGAGCTCGAGGGCATGTGAGAGGTCACACGCTTCAGTGAGAAGCCAGTGAGCTCCCAAGATACTGAATGCTCTTCCTGAGTCTGGGAGGGACCCGTCTCAAGGAGAAGAGCTTCAGGTTCTCTGCCTCAGTGAAAAGGCCTGTGCATTCCTGAGGGGCTCTAGAATTTTCTTCTGGTTTTTCAAAGACAGAAACTTCAGAAAGCAAAGCCTATGCCTAACACTTCCCAGCCTTAGCAGCCACCTCATGTGTCACCTAACGTAAGTTCAAACTGCGCAAAGAAAATTGAAATGCTAGTCCTTTTCCCCAAAACACAAGTCCCATGTAAGCTACTCCTGGAGACTCGAGGTTTTTAACCTGTTGGAGTTTCTGATCCTTTCAGAGAATTTATTGAAAGCTGTCGACTTTTTTCTCCCCCCGCAACATACACCTACATCCAAAATTTTGCGTTCTTATGCTAGATTCCTTGAAAATCCTCCTTAAGAAACCCTACAGCATTAACCCATTTGCTAGTACTTCTGTAGGACTTGGTCTCTGACCTAGGTTTTACTTGGTTTGGGAGCTCGTGAGACCTATTTATATCCTTTCAACTCCTGAGAAAGTTAATTCTTTTATTCTACAAGAGCAGCCGGATCCAGATTAAAAGAGAGTGACTTTGGAAATCTACCTGTTGTCTAGCTTTTGTTAATGTCCATTTGAGAACAAAGAGTTGAATTTCGAGAAACTGGAATCTTTACCAGGGAAAAGAGAAATCACCCCTATTATAATATCTAAATCAGATTAGAACCCAGAAAAGACCTGCCAGTGCCAGCCTTTGACTTTATAGATGCTCACACTAAGCCATTATAGTAGTAAAACTAGTCAAAGCTAACCTCATGGAAGATGATAGATGGAAGGATGGGATGTCCTTCTGTCTTGGGTCTGTCTTAGTGGGCGTATGCATTATATGATATGCCATCATATGTGTATTTGCTTATATTTGTGAATTAAGATCCTCAAGTACATGCATATGCACGTATGACCAAACTTGGCATTTAAATGTTTATTATTCATTTGTGCTTTAGGTTTTCTGAGAGAGGTAGCTGAATACATCCAAGACTGTCACAGTGGCATTTTATCAATACAAGTGAATTCAGACGAGGAAAACTAGTCGTCCATTTGTAAATTTTTCTTTTGAAATTTTGTTTAGAATCACACTTATACTACCTTTTCTCCAGAGATCTAAAATCATCCCAAGTACATGGTACATGTCATATTTGGAAACTGAAATTCATGAAACTGTATATTCTGAATGTAAAAGCAATTCAGACTAAAAAGTTCAAATAACCAAGCTTAAAAACAGAAAAGTCTCTCAAAGTTCGTATGTTCTTTTTCTGTTGTAACAGAAAATTATGAATTAGTGCATCATTTATGAATATCTCCATGTTTTATTTTAAAATCACTTAGCTTAGGGTGTCCTTCTAAAAATGGAATAACTTCTTTTATCCCTCAGAAATTAACTCAGCTTTGGGAAATATGATGCTATCACATATATAAAACCATACTAAATAGTAAAAGTATTTCTACACATATAATACACCCAGACACATTTGCCCATTCTAGCACACATGTGTAAAATGAACTCGGGCTAACTATAGGGAATGAACTTTGCCAACTGCTCATATTACCTCTAGAATAAATGTGATTTTCAGACAGGAGACTGGGGAGAACCTTCCATTACCTTACGACCTCCAAATGAAGCCACAGCCTCAACTCCAGTTCAGTACTGGCAGCACCACCCAGAAAAGCTCATCTTCCAATCGTGTGATTACAAAGCTTTTGTAAGTTACCATCTATTCAGTATTTGGGTGCCAGCGGGAATAGAGGGTGTACTTCTGGCTTGTTTACTTTTATATTGGAAATACACTGAAATGGCCATCAGTGAAACTCTTAAAACGTTCTCTCCTTCTCTTTTTCTTAAAGTAGCCTTTCCTATACTGAGAATGTCCAAGTAAATAGAAGTTAATAATCCCTTTTATTCTTGTAAGCTTACGGTCTATTTTGCCTTCTTCTTATACAGTTGTATATTTTAAATGAAATGTGATAAAGCACAATCTTAAAATGGAAATGAATATAAATATAACACATAGAGACAGCAGCATTCACTGACCAGTGATCTCAAAACACTGGATCTACTACCCGATTTTTTTTCATTAGGGTTCTATTACTGGGTACTTTGTTCTAATAGGAGAGAGAATCAGGCTGAGCTGAGAATCACAAGTAATATGAACTGGTAAATATTGAAAGAATACCGTAGGTTTGGGGACAGGTGCCATGGCTACAGCAGGAAAAGTAAAATCACCTCTTTTAAAAAAAGAAATGTTTCAGTTAGGACAGAATTCCCCCATAACTGAAAAGGCAAGGATTTCTCCGAGATCCTTTTTCTTAATTTGATGAAGACGTGGGCATTCTGGTTGTCGCCTAGCAATTTCGGCCTTTTGTTCATTTTATTATCTATACCTCTTTTACTGCCTCCTTATCGTGGAGCATTGGGTTTATTTCAGCAGTAATCTCCCCCAAACTGTGGAACTGAAATGCCTCCTTCCTGCGAAGCTCAAACGCCCCACAAAGCCTGGAGCCTTTGGAGCACGCCTTGCTGCGGGGCCCTTAGCCACGCCCCCCGCTCTTTAAAGACACGCCCCTCTTCGCGTCGGGCATTTCCTGGTCCGCACGCCCGACTCGCAGTGGGGTATTTTGCCCCGTGCCATGTAAGGAAAATAAGGTTTTTCATTCGTTTTTGTTTTTTGTTTTTTTTTTAAAGACACATAGAGCTCTTTCGCTCTCTCGCTTGCTCGCTCAGTTTTTGTTGGGGGGGCAGTTAGGAGACTAGGGAAGGGAAAAAATAACAAAAGAAAGAAACCCTATTACAGCTTGGAAAAGTTGGAGAGGAGTCAATTGATGGAAAGGCAAAATAGACATTTTGCTACACACTCTTTGTCGTCCTCCCCCTCCCCCGCTCCGCCCCCCAGCCAGAACTCAGAGAGTGAGCGGCGTTTGGCACCGAGGCAGTATTGGATCAGATCACCTGACAAAAAGTGATTGGTAATTCCTGGGAGGGGACGTTCTCCTCTCTCCTACCCCAATCAGCCCCTCCGTGTCGGTTTGCACCAGGAACTGGGCTCTCCCCCTTGGGGAACAACGGAGAGGTCGTTCCCCGTCCCCGCAGGCTCCCACCTTGCGGCCCATCTCATTCTCAGGTGGATCAAGCACTGGGCGCGCAGCTGTGAACGCTGAGACCCCAAACTGCTACTCCGCCCCAGAGCGGCCTAACGTTAATTACCTACGCAGCCAGCTCAGCCCAAATGGGGTGCATATCGCTTAGCTTCTCAGCTGTCTCATACAACCCTGTAATTACGTGGAGAGTAGCATGATTTATTTTTGCAGACATTGCTGCCTCAAAAAAAAAAAAAAAAAAGAGGGGAGAACATTTTTAGATGCCCCCATTTTGCAGTTAAATATGATTTGAAAGATGGCATCTTTAGAAAATGCTGCTGTTTTATTATAAAGAGCAATTTACAGCTCTCAGAACTGTAGTTAATTCTACAGCATTCTCTCTCTAAATGCATTTATTTATTAGGATTAGTTACTCTTAGTTTATAAAAGTTATCCAACAACTTTTAGCCAGGAAGCCCAGCCAGTAGGACTTCCACAGTTTGGTTTTAAATCGCAACTCCTATTTATTATACTTTTTCATAAACCATTGAATTGTTTTGTATTTTAGTATTTAGGTTCTATGCTGATAAAAGAGCTCAGAGGGACAGAATCAACCCAAGATGCCTGTGCAAAAATGCGGGTAAGTTTGCCAAACAGTCGCTGAAATACTAAATACCGGGTATGGTTACAAATTGCCACTTTTCAAATGACTGTTTTCTTCATCTGCTGGTCTGCTGAATCACATTACTGTTACATAAAAAGGTGTTTGGGCTTTGTTCATGTTTATACTTGAGCTTATCTGACTGTAGTATGAATTGATGTCTGCTGGACGGACTGATGTATTTATGCCATGTTGCATTTACTCTTATTTTTAAAAATTTAAAGTTATTTGTATGTACGTTGGTCATTCTCCAGATTAAGAGACAGTCTTTAGTTTATTGCAAGAAAACGCTTTAAGCAGTCTGAGAATATTTACTGTGAAGACCACCAACTAAGTAAAAAATTATCAAATGCTCAACTATCGAGAGCTTATTGTATAAAGCCAATATTCTTTATGAGGCTTCTCAATTCTGAGATTTTGGATTCTTTTTAGTATAAGAATAAAAAACATTCAACTCTGAGTAAATCAGGTAAGGGCAGGCAAAATTGACAAAAATGGCAACTGTAAATGTCTGTGATCGTTGGTCCCTGGATTCCTAGGAGTCTGTACTACCCAAACCGAATCTTACTCATACTACATATCCACTGTAGTTTTGTCTGTTTGTTTTATTAACATACAATGTGTTATTTGCTTCAGGGGTACAGGTCTGTGAATCATCGGTCTTACACAGTTCACAGCACTCACCATAGCACATACCCTCCCCCAATGTCCATAACCCAACCACCCTCTCCCTCCCCACCTTGTTTGTTTGTTTGTTTGTTTAAATGTGTCCCTTATCCTTGCTTCCTCCATAACAGATGTATAGAGGCTATGGCCACACCTGACAGTACAGATTAAGAATAGTAGACTCATTCCATATAGCAACTAACCAGAGTCAAATTTAACATCGTTAGCAAGTGAACCCTAGCTCTTACTTGTGGCCAATATACGTTGTTTTATTTTACATGAGCAGGCATCGGGTGAGAAATATTTAGAAATTTAAAACAGTTAGGAAGGCAAATATGTAATGTCGATTGCTCATGGAAAGCTAAGTATGGGTGAATCTTCATGAAATTGAGACCTCCAGAGGTGATCGCTGATTTAATATTCGGATCAGTTCAGTAACAGAAAGACTGAAATCAGTTATCCTTCTATTTGATGTAGAGTTATACTTATATTGCCTGTGCCAATGAACCTTTTATCCCAGGTGTACTGTATTTAGATGAAAAAAGCTGTGATATGTGTCAGGAACTCTATGTTCTGGTTTTGTTGCTGCTTACATTGCCTTGGAAGTCACTCTTAGTCACGATGATAATAACTGCTAATATTTAATGAGTAGTTAAAATGTACCAAGCTTCTGTGCTGAACTGAATGTTTTGCATATTTATCCCATTTAATCCTACCACAAACCTAGAGCTTAGTGCAGTCCTTATCCCCATTCTACACTTGAAGAGACTGAAGCTTGAGGAGACCAAGTAACCTTCCCAAGGTCACATAGTGAAGAACTTGCCAATCTGGAACTGGAACACAGGTCTTTCCAACTCCACAACCCAAGCATTCAACTACTACGCTCCCGTCCTTCTCCCGGGCCTCATTTTCTTACTTAGAAAATGAGGACATTGGACTAGATGCCCCTTAGGGGTCTTCGTTCATAGTTTTATAATTCCGGGAATCTTGTATTTTCAGTGTATATCTGATCTTAATTATGTCACCAATGAACAATAAGAAAATGGGAACATTTTTCAACCGTCAAGCCTCATAATAATTTTAGAGCTATTTATGAACACGTCTAAGAAATTAATTTGGCATCTCTGATATAATACTATTAACTCTGTTATCGGAGCCCAGCTACTTCAATGCTGTAATCAGCATAAATAGTGCATAGAGTACAGAGCACCGTTTAAAACCAGATTTGTGATTTGAATTTCAGTCAATTTCTTGAAATTAAGTGGATCTGAAATTCCATTCTGATAACAGGAAAGCCATTTTAATAGTGTCCGTGGAGAATAATTTAGTTAAATACTTGTCTGTTGCTTAAAATGAAACAGAAAAGGCCCTCTGTTAAAAGCCATTCTTCTGTTCTTTGGGGCGTATTTCTGGTTTGCTGCCCTTGGTGTTTACTTGGGGTCGTTTACATGAAAATAGGAACTTTATTGCTTCTTCAAATATTACCAACTCTTATTTCCCATCCTGATTAAATAAATGTCAGTCTCTGGTACAGAAACTAACATTTTACTCCCTGGATTCACTAGAGCCTTTCCTAACCAGAAGCACAGACTTGCTGTTATCCGTGTTGTGAGTTAGAACCCTCACCAGCTGAAAATGGGGTCGATCTCTACTTGCAGCTAATTTTCAGTTAGACCCTCAAGTTGCTGTTTTCTCTGTTTTCAACATGGTGGCCTCACAGCGCAAAGTCCCAGAATCATCAAGTCCATCCAGGGAAATACTTCAGGACACAGATGATCTTAAAAATTGATATATATAGTAATATCATTAGGACCAAAGTACTATAGATTAGAACTTGACCTAGTTTACTCATTTGTTCGGTGTGGGGGAAGACCTTTCAACTCAACAGTATGTGTTTTAGTTGAAATTAAAACTTCTTTCCTGGTAAGAAGTAAATCAGTTTGGTTCTTTATTCTGAGAAATATTTCCTTGGTGTACTTTGTTAACACAGATGCCAAAGATTTGGCTCCTGCTCCCACTGACTTCACAGGTCAGTGGAGGAGTCCAACATGTTAACATTTTAGTTCCCCCAAAGTGGGAGAAGTACCACTGTGGGGGGGGGGGTGTCTTTGTGCATCTGGCTGTCTGCAGGAGCATCCTACGTGATTCCCCAAAAGGCAGGGTCTCCTAAAGTTGGTTTATCCGTACCAATAACAGTTAATGCTCGAGAGCCATATAGCAGGCCTCGCACACGTGATTCTGTGCATTAGTTCATCTAATCATGGGGTAACTATTGCTGTTGTTCCTGCCTTTCATATGGGGGAAGCAAGGCAAAACAAAAGTCAAGTAACTTACCCCAGGTTACTCAGCCAGGAAGCTGTGCAGCCAGGGTTTGAACTGGAGTGATTTACCTTTACCACCAAACTCCTGACCCGAGGCTGTATCACCTGTCTAATGAGCTAGTGGAACATTTATTGTCCTGAATTTTAAAACAGCTGAAAATGTGGATCATTTATATTGATAAAGAAAGAGCTTTAAGAACCCTCAAAGACTCTGTAAAATTAGCCACATTAAATCATTTAGGTACAGACATATGTAGTAATTCGAGGTACATGCCGATCTGTTACCCTAAATAAAAATTTCAGGAGTGTTTTTACTGCATCTTAAGCAACTATATTTTTACCCAAAATACTTAAACATATGTACTTTGCTCCAGCACAAACCATACACAATTTTCCTTCTTCAGAAACATTCGGAGTGTTTGGTAGTCACAATCAGTTAATTTCTAAGTTTATCTCAACCTGTTTATTCATCTGTAACATCCCCTCCAGTTCTGAAGCAAAGAGAATTCTACACTGATGCCCTGGTGTTTAACTAGACACATCTTGTTTCAATCAAAAATAGGCCATCGTAAGCTAAGATGTGTGAGATAAAGGAATTCACTTCATTCTACAATATGGAATCCCTTTTGTCTCTGTTCAGATTAGCCAGCCTTTTTTCCTCTTTAACCCGTCTTACAATTTTTCTGATAGACTTGACTTTTTAGAACAGTTTTGGGTTAACAGAAAAATTGAGCATAAAGCACAAATTTCTTGGGGCACCTGGGTGGCTCAGTTGGTTAGGCCACTGCCTTCAGGTCGGGTCATGGTCCTAGGGTCCTGGGATCGAGTCCCATATCAGGCTTCCCCTGCTCTGCAGGAAGCCTGCTTCCCCTCTCCCTCTGCATCTCCCCCTGCTTATGCTGTCTCTCCCTCTCTATCTCTGCCAGATAAAAAGATAAAATCTTAAAATAAAATAAAAGATAATATCCTCTTCTTTAAAAAAAACAACAAAAACCACAGAGTTCTTGATTATATCCTCCACCACCACTGGCCTCACAGCTGCCCTTATTAGTAACATCTGCATTGGTGTGCTACCTTCGTCATAATTATGAACCATAATTATGAACCAGTACTGTTATGTCATTAACTAAAGTCTGTGGTTTACATTAGAGCTCATTCTTCGTGTTACATGGTGTTCCGGGTTTTGACAAATGCGTAATGTCCTGTATCTCCCATTACAGTTATCACAAAGAATCCTTTCATGCCCTAAACATCCCCTCTCCTCCACCTGTTCATCTTCTCTCCCCTGCGGCCCCCAACAACCACTCCCCTTTTTACTGTCTCTATACTCTTGCCTTTTCCAGAATGTCACATAGTTGGAATCATA
>RCUC01131944.1:0-50400 GCA_003697995.1 Taxidea taxus jeffersonii | reverse complement strand
CTGCTGCCTGATGTCGTCTCAGCTGCTACTTCTCCACTATCTTGACTCCTCGAGAATATTCTTATACAAGTCTAATTGTGAACACCTGGTTTTGTTTTTCTTAGGTAAATACTGAATTTTTGTATCTTTTCACACTCATACCAAAAAAATGTACAAGAATTCTGGTTGTTCCACATTCTTGCCCAATCTTAAAATTGTCAGTGTTGTTAATTTTACCCACTTTAGTATTTAGGTAATGGTACAGTATTGTAGTTTTAATTTTCATCCTTGTGATGACTAATATCAAACAGTTTTTATATGCTTAATGGTTATTCATTATTTTCCTTTGTGAAATGTCTACATAAATCTTTGTTCATGTTTTTAATTTCTTTTTATTGTTGAACTGCAAGAGTCCCTTATATATCCTGGATACAATTCCTTTGTGAGATATATGTTTTACAAATATTTTTTTTCTAACTCTGTGACTTGCCTACTCATCCTTTTATAGTGATGATTCTTGATGAGCCTAAGTTTTACATTTTTGATAACATAATTTGAACCAACTTTTCTTTTTACAGTTTTTTTTTTACAGTTACTATTTTCTTTATCCTAAGAAATGTCTGTCAGCTCTCAAGTCATAAAGATATTCACCTCTGTTTTCTCCTAAAAGCCAATAGCAAGCTTTCATGTTTAGGCCTTTAACTCACCTCAATTTAAATTTTGTCTCAGATGTCAGGTAGAAGTCGAGATTCATTTTATTCATTCATATGGATTTTATATGGAATTCATTAACTTCATAAATTCATATCAATTATATGAATTTGGATTATACGAATCCAGAATATGGATTATATAACTCCATAAATTCATATGGATTTCATTAACTTACTTTTTAAAAGCTGAAGATATCTTTCTGCCATGCACTGTCCTTAAATAAACACAAAAACTACTCTAAGGAAATTCTGTATTTTCTTGAATTAAATATAAAAAATCATCTTAATATTTGTATCAGTCATAATTAGCTTTGCCTGTGAAAGATCAGAAAACATGAGTCAAAAGAGCGAGATAGTTCTTTCGCTTTCACATGAAATTAGATCAGAATAGATAGTCCCAAACGGACGCAGTACCTGAATAGTCCTCAGAGACTCGGGCTCCTCTTAGCTTCTTTGCCATCCTTAAGCATTTGCTTTCATTCTCATTATCCAAGGTGGGGATGGATATTTAAGCAATATGCCCATGTTCCCTATAACAGGACAGAGGGAGGGAAAGAAGCACTTGAGCACCTTCCAGGTGACTTACCAAAAGTTCCATTTATATATCATAGGTAAGATTCATTTCATCACATCTGACTACAAAAGAGTATTTTAGCAGAGTGCCTAAGTGATAAACTAAAAGTTAGGATTCTATGAGAGGAAGAGCAGAGTTAATGCAAGAAGTACTTAGTACTCTCCTTAATGGTGTGTATTACCTTAACACTTGAAAAAAAAATGTGCAACCATTCAACTTTAAACAAAACAAAACAACTCGTAAGATTTTCTTCTTGGACAAAATCCCTCAAATTGTTTTTCTTTAATTTTTGATTAATCTCTTAAGTATCTTAATAAATCTTTTCCACAGTGTAATGCCAATTAGAAGAAAAGGTCATTTTCCCTACTTTGGCATCACTTGCTTGCATCCTTCTTTGGCCTGTTAAAAGAAGCTTTAGAAGATGTGTGACAGCAAACAGCCCTATGTGAAAAGAGGCTATCTATTTAATACACATAAGGAAGTGACCCCAAGAACTGAACCTAAAGAAAAACAAAGCAACTGATATCATTCCCAATTTCAATTTTCCCTAAAATAGGTTTCACAAAATCTTAGAGAGATTAAAACCCCAGCTAAGTATTCTACAATACTTCATGACATATATATTCTCCATATTCCACTTGGCTTTTTTTTTGTTGTTATTGCTGTGTTGTTGTTTTTTTAATTTCTCCTTGGTCTCAAAGACCAAGCAATTTTTGAGTTTCAAAAGCTGCTTAAAACTGTTGTCAAAAAAGATCATATAGAGGAGAAATGCAAGATGGTGGGAGAGTAGGGAACCTCATTTCATCCAGTCCCTTGAATTTAATTAAATAACTACCAAATAATTCTGAACACCTATGAATTCAATCTGAGATGTAAGAAAATAATTACTGGAATTCTACAAGTAGAAAAGTGACCACTTTCTGGAAGGGTGGAGGTGTGGCGGTGTGAGTCTGAAGGGATATATTGGAAGATAAACAGCAGGTACAGTGAGCTTCCATAAGCTGGTTACCAGAAAGTGATATAGCCCTGGAGGGCAAAATCAGAACCCTTAGAAACCTGCTCCAATGAGAGACACCCCTGACTGAAAAGTCCTCAGGTGGTGAAACAAGGCAGAATCCTAGGTGGGACGGTGTGGTCCCAGGATCCCCATGGTCACAGAAACAAAAGGCAGTGCCTGAGCCATCAGAGTTCCCAAGCATTGAAGCAGGGAAACTAGCTACCCTCAGTGAGCCTGAGAAGGGGCTCTCAGCTCGGTTTGCCAACAACTGGGAATTGTGGCATGATTAGGTGACTGCTCTCCATGCAAGGGCCCAGCAAAGGGCAGGAACTCATGGACACTCTGCCTTCCCCTGGGAGGATCTGTGTGGGCACATATGGCAGGAGTTTATAGGGTTTGGTGCACACAAAATTGAAAACGGCTTTTCCCTGAGGGTTTACCTAAGAGAGAGGGCCATGATCTTTCAGCTCCAGGGCTGGAGATAAGGGTGCAGTCATTTTTATTTTCATACTCTAAAGCAGTGCAGAAAGTCTTCAGGGAACAAAAGCCACATACAGCAACCAGAAGTAGCTTACACTGAGCCCAGCCCACTGCCAAGGGGAGGTACAACTATGCCCAGGCAAAGGTAACTGAGAATCAGTGCAGCAGCTCCCTCCCCCAGAAGATCAGCTGGAACAGAAGGCAAATACCAAGCTTACTGAGCACACAGAACTGCAGAACTCCAGTGCTAGAGGAAAATAGAATATAGAATTTTTCTCATGATTCTTTTCTTTCAGTTAAGAATTTCTTTATTTTTTTCTTTTTTTCCTTCTCAACTAGTTTCTTATTTTGTCAACCCTTTCTTTTTAAGCCTTTTTATAACTTTCATTTTTACATTAACACTTTATAGATATATTCTTCTTTGGCTTCCATTACTGCATTCAATTTTATTTTAGTATATAATTCAGTTTTTCTTTCTTTAGCATTTTGGGATTCAGTGTCTTCTAACAAACAGACCAAAATACACCATGGCCAAGTGGATCCTGGTTTTGTACACCTGGGTAATTATATTCTCTCTCCCCCCACCCTTTTTCTTTTTTTGTTTCTGACATCTTTGGATTTGTCTAATGTGTATTGTGCTTCAGTCATGGTTGTTATTTTTTACTTTGTTCTCTTGTTCATCCATTCTTCTCTGGGGAAAATGACTAGAAGGAGGAAATCACAACAAAAGAGAACCAGAGGCAATACCCCCTGCCACAGATCTAATCCATATGGATATAAGTAAAATGGTCAGAGCTGGAATAAAGGATAATGATTATAAAGTTACTAGCTGGACTTGAAAAAACCATAAAAGACACTAGATAAATCTCTTAGTGCAGAAATGAAATCTAATCAGGCCAAAGTTTAAAATGCTTTTACTGAGAGGCAATCTAAAATAGGTGCTCTAACAGCTATGGTAAATGAGGCAGAAGAGTCAGTGGCATAGAAGACAAGATGATGGAAAGGAAGGAAGCTGAGGAAAAGAGAGAAAAACAAATAACTGACCATGAGGGAAGGCCTTGAGAAATCAGCCATACCATAAAGCAAAACAATATTAGAATTATTGGGAGGAAGAAGAAAGAGAGGGATAGAAGGTATATTTGAGCAAATCATACTTGAAACCTTCCCTAATCTGTGGAAGGAATAGGCACTCATGTCCAAGAGGTAGAGAGAACCCTCTTCAAAATCAATAAAAATAGATAAATGTCCTGACATAGAATAGTGAAGTCTGCAAATATCAGGGATAAAGAGAAAATCCTGAAAGCAGATGGAGAAAAGAGGTTTTTGACCTACAGGGGTAGGAACATTAGACTGGCATAAGACCTAGCCACAGAGACCTGGCAGGCTAGAAAGGGCTGGCATGTATATTCAGGTACTAAATGAGAAAAACATGCAGCCAAGAATACTTTATCAAGCAAGGCTGTCATTCAGAATGAAAGGAGAGATAAAGAGCTTCCAGTACAAGCAGAAACTAAAAGAATCTGTGATCACTAAACCAGCCCTGCAAGAAATACTAAGAGGGATCCTATAAGTGAAGAGAGAGCCCAAAAGTAACATAAACCAGAAAGAAACAGAGACAATCTACAGAAATGGGGACTTTACAGGTAATACAATGGCACTAAGTTCTTATCTTTCAATAGTTACTCTGAATGTAAATGTGCTAAATGCTCCAATCAAAACGCAGGGTATCAGATTGCATAAAAGAGCAAGATCCATCAATACACTGTCTACAATAGACTTATTTTAGACCTAAAGTCACCTCCAGACTGAAAGTGAGGAGGTGGAGAACCATTTATCATGCCGATAGACCTCAAAATACAGCTAGGGCAGCAATCCTCAAAATCACACAAATTAGATTTTAAACCAAAGACTGTAGTTAGAGATGAAAAGAAAGACTACATCATTGTAAACATTTATGGTCCTAACTTGGGAGCAGCAAATTATACAAACCAACTAATATAAAAATTAAAGGAATTAGAGAAATATATTGATAATAATACAGTAATACTAGAGGACTTCAACACCCCACTCACTGCAACAGACAGATCATCTAAGCAGAAGATCAACAAGGTATAAGAGAATGGTCCAGTTTCGTTCTTTTGCATGTGACTGTCCAATTTTCCCAGCAAAATTTATTGAAAAGACTGTCTTTTTTCCATTGGATATTCTTTCCTGCATTGTCAAAGATTAGTTGATCATAAATAGGTCAAGCAGAGAAAGACAATTATCATATGGTTTCACTCATATGTTGAATACAAGGAATAGTGCAGAGAACCATAGGGGAAGGGAAGGGAAAATGAATGGGAGGAAATCAGAGAGGGAGACAAAGCATGAGAGACTCTGGACTCCAGGAAACAAACTGAGGGTTATAAAAGGGAAGGGGTAGGGGAATAGAGTAACTGGATGATGGATATTAAGGTGGACACATGCTGTGATAAGCACTGGGTGTTATGCATAACTAATGAATCATTGAATACTACATCAAAAATTAATGATGTTCTATATGTTGGCTAATTGAACATAATAAAAAATATAAATATAAAAAAAATTTTTTTTTGAACTTGTTTTTTCCAAAGAAATAATTTTGTTGTTTATTTTTTTTTTATTTTTTTATCCATATGATTTTTTTTAACTTTATTTAAGCTTTATTTAAACATATGATGTAACCCCACCACCCTCACCCAACCCCTCTTCCCCCCACACTCCCCTCAGTTTGTTTTATGACATTAAGAGTCTTTTGGTTTTTCTCCCTCCCGATCCCATCTTCTTTCATTTTTACTTTTCCTACCACCTTAACTCCCACCCCCATTGCATCTCCACTTCCTCATATCAGGGAGATCATGTGGTAGTTGTCTTTCTCCAGTTGACTTATTTCGCTAAGCATAATACGCTCTAGTTCCATCCATGTCGTCGCAAATGGTAAGATTTCATTTCTTTTGATGGCTGCATAGTATTCCATCGTATATATATACCACATCTTCTTTATCCATTCATCTGTTGATGGACATCTAGGTTCTTTCCATAACTTGGCTATTGTGGACCCAGCAATTGCACTACTGGGTATTTATCCTAAAGATACAAACGTAGTGATCCAAAGGGGCACGTGTACCTGAATGTTTATAAATATAAAAAATTTTAAAAAGACCAACAAGGAAATGAGGGCTTTGAATGACACACTGGACTAGTTGGACTTCAAAGATATGGACAGAGCATTCCATCCTAAAGCAACAAATACACATTCTTCTTATGTGCACATGGAACATTTTTCAGAAGACATCACATCTGGACGAGATGGACATCACAGATATATTTAGAAAACTCCATCCCAAAGCAACAGAATACACATTCTTCTCTAGTGTACATGCAACATTCTCCAGAATAGATCACATCCTGGGTCACAAATCAGGTCCCAACTGGTGCCAAA
Source organism: Taxidea taxus jeffersonii (assembly GCA_003697995.1). Classification (NCBI taxonomy): domain Eukaryota; kingdom Metazoa; phylum Chordata; class Mammalia; order Carnivora; family Mustelidae; genus Taxidea; species Taxidea taxus. The sequence goes on along the minus strand of RCUC01131944.1, from coordinate 44,194 downwards.
AGATTGGGATCATTCCCTTCATATTTTTAGACCACAATGCTTTGAAATTTGAACTCAAGCACAAGAGGAAATTTGGAAAGAACTCAGGTACATGGTGGCTAAAGAGCATCCTGCTAAAGAATGAATGGGTCAACCAGGAAATCAAAGAAAAATTAAACAAGTTCATGGAAACAAATGAAAATGAAAACACAACTGTTCAAAATCTTTGGGATACAGCAAAGATAGTCATAAGAGGAATTTACATAGCAATACAAGCCTTTCTCAAGAAATAAGAAAGGTCTCAAATACACAACCTAACCCTACAACTAAAGGAGCTGGAGAAAGAACAGCAAAGAAAGCCTAAACCCAGCAGGAAAAGAGAAATAATAAAGATCAGAACACAAATCAATGAAATAGAAACCGAAAGAACAGTAGGACAGCGCAACAAAACTAGGAGCTGGCTCTTTGAAAGAATTAATAAGATGGATAAACCCTTGGCCAGACTTATCAAAAAGAAAAGAAAAAGGACTCAAATTAATAAAATCATGAATGAAAAAGGAGAGATCACAACCAACACCAAAGAAATACAAACAATTATAAGAACATATTATGAGCAACTATACGCCAGCAAATTTGACAATCTGGAAGAAATGGATGCATTCCTAGAGAATATAAACTACCAAAACTGAACCAGGAAGAAATAGAAAACCTGAACAGACCCATAATCAGCAAGGAAACTGAAGCAGTCATCAAAAATCTCCCAACAAACAAGAGCCCAGGACCAGATGGTTTCCCAGGCGAATTCTACCAAACATTTAAGAAGAAATAATACCTATACCTCTGAAATGGATTAAAATAAATAAATAAATAAGAAAGAAAGAGAAAGAAAAAGAAAGAAAGAAGGAAAACTTCCAAACACTTTCACTTTCTGTGAGGCTAGCAATACCTTGATCCCAAAACCAGACAAAGACACCACCAAAAACAAAAATTACAGACAAATATCCCTGATGAACACAGATGCCAAAATATTCACCAAGATCCTAGCTAATAGGATCCAACAGTCACTAAAAAGATTATACACTATGACTAAGTGGGCTTTATTCCTGGGCTGCAAGGGTGGTTCAACTTTCAAAAATCAATCAACATGATAGAGCACATTAATAAAATTGATTTATTTTGTTGATGTAGAAAGTGCATTTAACAAAATCCAGCATCCTTTCTTGATCAAAACTCTTCACAGGGTAGGGATAGAGAGACATACCTCAATATCATAAAACCCATCTATGAAAAGCGCACAATGAATATCATTCTCAAAGGGGAAAAACAGAGCTTTTTCCCCTAACATCAGGAAAATGACAGGGATGCCCACTCTCACCACTGTTGTTCAACATAGAATTAGAAGTCCTAGCCTAACCAATCAGAAAATAAAAAGAAATAAAAGGCATTCAAATTGGCAAAGAAGAGGTCAAACTTTCACTCTTTGCAGATGACATGATACTCTATGTGGAAAACCCAAAAGACTCCAGCCCAAAATTGCTAGAACTCATACAGGAATTCAGCAACGTGGCAGGATACAAAGTCAATGCACAGAAATAAGTTGTGTTTCAGTTGCAAGCACTTTGGAATTCATCTCTATTACTGGGTTTTCTATTTTAGTCACTTAATTTTTATATACATTATGTCAAATCAGATTTAATAAGCTAAGTATCAAATAAGCATATTTTGCCCCATATAGTTCTCAGGATATAGGAGGAAAGGTCAAGTTGAAGAAATGCCCAGAGGCTGGGGTATGTGGCATCTTTGCTATCCTTTCTTCATTTCAATCAGACTTGAATACTGCCCTGATATCACCCTGTCATTGAGCTTGCACTACCTTCCAAGACCAAGTTCATGGATGGAAAATGGTATGTGTTATGGAGTTTTTCTTGTCTCTCTGCATCAATGGCACTAGGTCCTCTTCCATTCTGGGGTACCATTACCCCCTTCACCAGCACTCAACTATCTGTATAGTTTTATCTTAAATTTTCAGCTTCATTGATTTCTACTTCTGTAGCTTTGAGTGAGAAAGCATGGTTCTGGTTAATTTATCATCTTTTTGAAGTAGAAAGTGGGAAATCCTAAGTTTAAATGCAGAATAGAAGCTATTGTATAGATCTGAATCTGGCAAAATTTTGTCACTATTCCTTAGGAATATCTATTGGCTTTAATGAGATATAACAAAGAACTGTTAGCACTTTAAAAAATTAAAATACCTAAAAAAATTAAAATACCTTCAGGGACATTCAATCCAATTAGAAGTGTTGTCTTTGATAAATAACAAGGAGCTTATCACTAAAAGTGCTCTATTATAAAACCTCATAAGAAAAGCTTGAGAGTAAAAGTGAGAAGAGGACTGTCCAGGGGCTCCCCTTCTATCCTCCCACTGGGATCAAGAGAAACAAGGGGACTGGACCTTCTGGGTTCCACAACTGCCTCAGAATGGAATAATATAGCTATCTGGTGGGCTCAAGTCTTAGCAGTCACTACCAGCTGGAAAATGGATCAAAAAAGAGTGGAGATGAAGAAAGAAGCAAACAGAGTTGAGCAGCAAGATAGTAGAAGAAACATCTATTAAAAACAGAGCAAGGGAGATATATTGATGACTGGATGAAATCAGACATTTAGGAAATGTAGATATTTAAAGAAAATCATTGGGAATACTTCTATGTGGTATGCTATATAAAACTCCAACAGTAAAGGTCTATACTATTCCTCAAGGCACCTGGAGTCATATTTGTTTTTTCACTTCCTATGATTCTGTGAAGAGGCTAGCTCACTAGGGCCTTGGATTTTATTCAGAATGTTGATAAATAAACTCCTGACCAGGTGCAAATTAGTTTTACTTTGCTTTTCCAAGTCATCAAATCCTGAGCATCTCATATGTATTCTTTAACATACCATTTGCCAAAGTGGGCTCAGCAATTATAAGTTTGGGATGTGTAAGCTTGTATGGGTTTTTTATTTTTTTATTTAAATTCAACTTAATTAACACATATTGTATTACTAATTTCAGAAGTAGAATTTAGTGATTCATCAGTTGCATATAACACCCAGTGCTCATTACTTCAAGTGCCCTACTTAATGCCCAACACCCAAGTACCTCAGTCCCCCACCCACCACCCCTCCAGCAACCTTGTTTGTTTCCTATAGTTAAGAGTCTCTTATCATTTGCCTTCCTCTGTTTTCCTCTTATTTTATTTTTCCTTCCCTTTCCCTATGTTCACCTGTTTTGTTCCTTAAATTCCACATATGAGTGAAATCATATGGTATTTCTCTTTCTCTGATTGACTTATTTTACTTACCATAATACCCTCTACTTCCATCCACATCATGCAAATGTGAAGATTTCACTCTTTTTGATGGCTGAGTAATATTCCATTACACACACACACACACACACACACACACACACACACAACCTCTTCTTTATCCATTAATTTGTTGATGGACATCTTGGCTTTTTCCAGTTTGGCTATTGTGGACATTGCTGCTATAAACATCCAGGTGCATGTGTCCCTTTGAATCACTGTTTATGTATCATTTGGATAAATACCTAGTAGTGCTATAGCTGGGTCATAGGGTAGCTCTATTTTTAACTTCCTGAGGAACCTCCATACTGTTTTCCAGAGTGACTGTACCAGCTTGCATTCCCACCAGCAGTGTAAGAGGGTTCCCCTTCTTCTGCATCTTCACCAACATTTGTTGTTTCCTGTGTTGTTAATTTTAGTCATCTTGCCTGGTGTGAGGTGGTATCTCATTGTGCTTTTGATTTATATTTCCCTGATGCCGAGTAATGTGGAGCACTTTTTCATGTGTCTGTTGGTCATTTGTATCCCTTCTTTGGAGAAACGTCTATTCATGCTCTCTGCCCATTCCTTGATTGGATTATTTCTTTGGGTGTTTAGTTTGATCAGTTCTTTATAGATTTTGGATACTAGCCCTTTTTCTGGTATGTCATTTGCAAATATCTTCTCCCATTCTGTCAGAGGCCTTTTGCTTTTGTTGACTGTTTCTTTTGCTGTGCAAAAGCTTTTGATCTTGATGAAGTCCCAAAAGTTTATTTTTGCCCTTGCTTCCCTTGCTTTTGGTGATGTTACCAGGAAGAAGTTGCTGTGGGTGAGGTTGAAGAGGTTGATGCCTGTGTTCTCCTCAAGGATTTTGATGGATTCCTGTCTCACATTGAGATCTTTCATCTATTTTGACTCTATTTTTATGTATGGCATAAGGAAATGGTCCAGTTTCATTCTTCTGGATGTGGCTGTCCAATTTTCCCAGCACCATTTGTTGAGGAGACTTTTTCCACTGGATACTCTTTCCTGCTTTGTCAAAGATTTATTGACCATAGAGTTGAAGGTCCATTTCTGGATTCTCTATTCTGTTCCATTGATCTATGTGTCTGTTTTTGTGCCAGAATTGTACAGTTTTAATATGAGTTCATTGCTGATGGGTTTCTCAGCACCTTTACCATGCAAATGTTACTATAATTGCCCAAGAAGGAGACATGGTATGCCATATTTCTCAAATTTGACAACAGAATCCTTTTTCTCAAAACATCTCAGGATACTACTGTTCCATGGAGCAAACTCTAGGAAATAATTATGATGGATTTCCTACCTTTATTGAGTTAGAATTTGGCTTTAGCTGATATAGTCAAGAGCAAATTTTTTTGCAATTGTTATGAAATAGTATCTTGCAAGAAACATTCTTCATCTTACTACAATCTAGCAACTGCTTTAACTATGAAATTTATTTTTCATTTATGTTGATATGCATGATCATGTTCAGTTAAGTAATTTATTTCAAAGTCTCCTTCATTGTCCTTTGTGTCACCACATGTGGACATGTGGTTGGTCTTGTTTTCCTAAGAGTGTGTAAGTTCCATAAGGTCAAGTATCATGCCTCCACTTTCACTAAATCATGCATAGCTCTTCCTGCAGTGTTAGATGCAAGATCAAGATTCAATAGGCACACCTTGATTGAAGAAAATAAAGCTTAAAAATGCAGAAGAAGTAAATTTTTATAAACTTCTTACATATTTGATAACATGTATTTTTGTGCTTTATTTAACACTCTCCTCCTTTTTCCTCTCTGTCCCTTTTAAGCACCAAATACACCCTGTAAGGAAGATAGAGGCAAAAAATCTAAACAAGGCAGTCCTGAAAAGATTTTTTTAATTTGTTCCAATATTAAGGATAAACCTTTGGCTAACAACGTAAAACCATTCCAACTAGTCTTTTGTTTTATTCTCACCCAGTTTATTCATTAATTGGTCAACATTTATTCATTAATTGGTCAACATTTTCATTCCCACTTTTTCATGGCTATGTTTTCCTTAATCTATAATAATATCATATCTTTCAGAGCTTTTTCTTTGCTTTGCAAGTCAGGAAAATTTTCCCTACCATCTCATTCTGAATGCACTTGGCAGGTAAACTTCTGTTATCATATCCTTGTGTAAGAAGGCCCTTAGCTTAGTCTAATGGTATTTTGCCAAGTAAACAATTTAAAGTCTATTATTTCCACTGGAAATTCCCCTTTTAAAATGGAAGAATTTCACAATAAAAAAAATCACTAGTCAGATAAACCCCAAGTTCTTAGCTTTGGCATTTGGGGGGTGCAACTTAATGGGGTCATTATTCATATGACCAGTTGATGACACCAATACATCAAAAATATAATGGGAAATTTAAGACCAAGTATTTCTGCCAACAGTTCCATTGTTCCCACTTCCCTTGTCTGCCTGCTACTTCCTCCAACCCCTTCATCCATAAAATCACTGGCCTCTCTGCATAGACCTCTTCAGACCCTGCCCTTACTATCCTCTCAGTCTTATCCCTGCCCTTGAACTTATCCTTTATCCTTGCTTCTTCCCATTAACAACTTTTGCTGGCTTCTTTCATTGTTCCTTTCCAAACTTTATTAACTGTACACATACTTTCTTTTTTTCCTCAAGTTTCTCTATTAGTGGTCATCCTTTCTTCCAGTCTAACCCAAAAGCAAATCAAGATGCGGTTGGCATACTCCTCACTGAAGCTTCCAGACCATAGCTCCAAAACATTTATCAATAGTCACAGTTATTCTGTCCATATAGGATTCTCCCAACATACCTATGGCTGTCGTCCATAGACTCTAGGGCCATCCCTCAGCTTCCTTGAAGTCAAACTCAGTTTTCATTCCTACCACACTCTCTACCATCCTATAAATGAATTACAGTATCAAGGTTGACCATCCAGCCAACATCCAGGCCTTTCACATCCTCAGAATTTTCTTTCTTTCCTCCTTTCTAATTCACTTCACCTAGATGCACCCCCACCAACCATGCACACAGTCAGTCCTTAGAAATTTATACTGAGTGCTGACCAGTTCTAAGATCTTGTAACTGGTTTATCAAATAAGCTGGATTGAGTAGGGGTGACATTATAAACTAGCTTAATGTTTATTTTCATACAACTGTCTTTGAGTCCATTGATCTTGTTCAGTCTTTCCCATCTTTGAATGAAATTTCAGGCAGATCCCATGTTTTTTCTGGTTACTCCTGGGTGTTAATAAATAGCTTCATCTTTTGGAATTTGGAAGGAGACAAACCATAAGAGACACTTAATGTCATAAAACAAACTGAGGGTGGCCGGGGGAAGGAGGGCAGGGAGAGGGTGGTGTGGTTATGGACATAGGGGAGGGTATGTACTATGGTGAGTGCTGTGAAGTGTGTAAACCTGGTGATTCAGAGACCTGTACTCCTGGGGCTAATAATAAATTATATGTTTATAAAAAATAAAAAATTATTTAAAAAATAATAAAAATAAATAGCTTCATCTTTGATGTAGTAAAAAAGTAAATCTAAACCAAAATTTCACTCTTTTAGTCCATTCAAGTGCTTCTTCCCCCTTACTCTTTGAGCTATTTCTCTCTGTCTCCTCCCCTGTTACTGGTTAAATAGCCACTCATTTTTCCTTCTAGGGAAGTTGAGGTAAGTGGAAGGGAAAGATATAAGGAAAAGGAGAAGTCTCATTACACTGATGCCACTTAAATCTCTTGTGTTTCATGCCCAAATTCTGGCTCTTTTTCTCTTTCGTGCTTTTACGAATTTTTAGGAGACTCATCTACATTCCTTTAGCAAAGACGTTATCTCCTCCTTATGGTCTCATACAGCATAGCTCCCAGGCTCTGACTTCTGGTGGTCTCTGAGGGTCTGACCTTATTCTTCCCAACAGACCCATATGGCAGAAATCCTTTAAGACAACTCAAAAACAGCAATCCATAACTCAAAAATAAAAAGACAAGTTATCTAATTTGTTAAATTGACAAAAGTATTTGAATACATTTCTTCAAAGAAAATATACAAATGGCCAATAAACACATGAAAAGATGCTCAACATCAGTATCATTAGTGTAATGAAAATCAAAACTACAATCAGATATCACTTAATACCTACTAGTCTGGCTATAGGTTAAAAAAAAAGAGAGAGACAATAAGAAGTGTTGGCAAAGATGTGGAGAAATCTGAATTCTCATACATTGCATTCTCATTGTTGGTAGAACTGTACCATGCTACAGCAGCTTTGCAAACACTCTGGAAATTGCTCAAAACAATAAACATAAATTTACATGTGACTCAGCAATTCCACTCTCAGATATACACTGAAGAGAAGTAAAAACAGACATTCAAACAAAAACTTGAAACACAAATATTTATAATAACATTATTTGTAATATCAAAAACAAATATCCCTCAACTGTTCAATGGCTAGACAAATATGGTATACCCACACAATTAAGTATTACTCAGCCATAAAAAGTAATAAAGCACTGATTCATGCTAAAACATAGATAAACTAGCAGACCCAAAAAGGGGGGGCAATATTTTATATAATTCCATTTATGTGAACTGTCCCAAGTGGGCAAATCTATAGATACAGAAAGTTGATTAGTGGTTAACTACAGTAGATTGGTGGGAGGAATGGAATAGGGAATGACTGCTAATGGATATGGGGTCTCTTTTGAGACAGAAATATTCCACATTTAGATAATGGTGATAATTGCACAACTCTGTGACTAATCTAAAATCCACTGAATTGTATATTTTAAGATGGCAAATCTGGTGGTAAAATAAACGGGAAAAGGAGAAGGAGACCAGTCACTATATCAGGTTCATATCACTGCCACTATAGTCCTTTCCCCTTGCTCTAAAAAGCCACCCTCCAATTAGGCTTTCCTTATGAGACATTTTTTCAGAAACTAATCTCAGTATCAGCCAAATTTTGGGAAGCATATGTTAAGCTCTTAAGATGATTCTGAAAAAGCAGTGTTTTACAGACAAAAAGAAATGAATGAGCATGGCTATGCTCCAAATAATCTTTAATTACAAAAATGTGTGGTGGCCAGCATTGGTCCATGGGCCTTAGTAGGCTTATGCTGTTCTAGAGTCAAATGGAGGAATTTAGATAGAGAAAGAGGATATATGGCACTTTTGTTCAACTGGAAGAGCCCATTTTAACATCCTATTATAGTATCACATGATGAAAACCCTCTCTCCAACCCTACTATCCTGTCTGAACACTGAGCCACCACTTTGCCCTCATTACCCATCCTGTCCCTTCACACCTCCCTGTTCACCTGATTGCCTCATTTAAGCCATTTCCTTACATCCTGGTCCACAATCTCAATTTTGCTATATCTTTATCTTACATTCACTTACCCCCTTGATCTCATACCACAGGTTCTTAAAGAATTCCCAAGTCTCAGGAAATCCAGCCTTGTGGTGTTTTTCCCAGTCCTGTACTGACCAGTGGTACCAGGGCAATCTCAACCACAGTAGTAAGTTGTTCTACCACACAGTTAAACCTCTTGCTGCATCAGAGCCTTGCCACACACCAGCAGGCTTTTCTCTAACTCTAAAAAAGGACTTTTAACTTCTGTCTTGCAGAGATGGTAAGGACCACATTTATGCACTCTCATTATCCAACTTAAAAGTGCTTTATATCTCAATCAGTACCTAAATTGTCCAGTATGGTGGCCACTAGCTACATGTGGCTATTGAGTACTTGAAAAATGTGTAGCATAACTTGGAACACCTGGGTGATTCAGTTGGTTAAGCATCTGCCTTTGGCTTAGGTCATGACTCCAGATTCCAGGGTCCTGGAATCAAGTCCTGCATCAGGCTCCTTCCTTAGCAGGGAGGCTGCTTCTCCCTCTGCCTGCTGCTCCCCCTGCTTGTGTGTGCTCTCTCACTCTGACAAATGAGTAAATAAAATCTTTCTAAAAATACTTATTTAAAAATTTGTAGCATAGCTGAGGAACTAAATTGTTTAATTTTATTAAATCAATTAATTTAAATGTAAAAACTGAAGCAGTGTAAAATACTTTCTGCCATCTGTACCCCAATGTTCATAGCAGCAATGACCACAGTCGCCAGACTGTGGAATGAGCCAAGATGCCCTTCAACAGATGAATGGATAACGATATGGTTCATATATACAATGGAATATTATGCCTCCATCAGAAAGGATGAATACCCAACTTTTGTATCAGCATGGACGGGACTGGAAGTGTCATATGGTTTCACTTACTTGTGGAGCATAACAATAAATTGGAGGACATTAGGAGAAGGAAAGGAAAAGTGAATTGGGGAAATTTGGAGGGGGAGATAAAGCATAAGAGACTGTGGACTCTGAGAAACAAACTGAGGGTTTTGAAGGGGAGGGGCATGAGGGGTTAGGTTTGCCTGGTGGTGGGTATTAAGGAAGGCATGTATTACTTGGAGCACTGGGTATGGTGCATAAACAATGAATCTTGGAACACTGAAAAAATTTTTAAAATTTTTTTTAAAAACACGGTTTTGTGTTAGCTGTACTATTTCATTTTAACCACTAAAAATGTAGCTTTTGAATTAAGGTGTGCCATAAGTATAAAATGCAAACTGAATTTCAAAGACTTAGTAAAAAAAATGTGAAATGTTTCATTGATAGTTTTATACTGATTACCTGTTGAAATAATATTTGATATTATGTCTATAATACAGTGTGATACTATACTCTTCTCAGCTCTTCTGGTATCAGAAGAATAAGGAACATTTTGGGTTTTTTGTTTGTTTATTTTGTTTGTTTTGTTTTGTTTTCCTTCAGGGCCACCTCCTACATAATTTACAAGTTCTGAATGCATTTATCCTATAGAAAGCCACATGGTATTCCTTTTCCTAATTATCATCAAACATTTCCTCTTTACTAGTTCATTTTTTATCAACAATGTATCAGAAAATAAAGGAGGATGGCTAGTAGCCAGTTCTACTGAGATTTTCAGGAGGAATGAAGAAAATGACTCAGATTCAGCTCAGATATCCAAAGTTAAGGGTTGAAAGTCCAAAGGGAATTTCTTTCCTTACCCAGGTGATTAGAAGCCAGGAATAGAAGAGGCCACAGCCCCCAAAATGGAAGAGGCCCTCAGTAGATTTGCATTAGCGCTGTTGCTAGTTATGTCTACCTAAGTAATAAAGAAATTGATCCAGAATTTAATCCAGGCAGGGTTCCTAAAAACAGACTGAGACAGTCCACTAATTGGAATTTTGGAAATGTGGCTATGAAAGAACTTAACTACTTTCATTTCAGCAAAGACCAACTAACTATTTGTGTTTGAGGGCATTTTTGCCACTATTTCTTGTTTTTAATACTATTTTTCTTACTCTGCATAATTGCTAACAATAAAAACAAAAAGAAGAAATGATGAATGTGTGTTCTCCTTTGATAAGGAAATTATCTTTCTCTCCCCTGAGACTCACTGGGTACTGAACCCAGTTTCCAAATAGAAATAGAAGCTAGCAGGTCAAATCTCTGGTGTTCTAAGGGGGAAAAACAAAAACAAAAACAAAACTAAACCATTTCAAAAGCTGGGCTTTTCCAAGTCCATTACTCCTTAATAAAGAAGAGTGCTGGATCCATATTTTAGTATCATTTTATCTACAGTCTATCAAAACAAGAGGTAGTGGCTTCTTTTATGTCTGAGTTTCATCTTTGAGTTTCATTTTTGAATGTACGTGAATAATCTTTAGAAATTTCTCTTTCAAGATTAAGAAGTGCACTTGTGATGAGCACCAAGTGATGTATGGAAGTGTACTTTTTTGTATACCTGAAACTAATATTACACTATATGTTAACTAACTAAATTTAAATAAAAACGTAAAAAAATGCCCTTTCAAATCTTGGGTTTCAGTGTATAAACTTTGATAAGCTTCTGGCATAAAGAGAACCTTATTCATATCCAGGATTTTGACTTTGAGATCTCTCTGTGTAGACCTTTTTGGATCTCTTTGTGTAGAGACAAGAAAAAAAGAGAGATTTTGTAAATAAACACTTGTACATGAGTACTTACCCATGTATGACATGATCCAGAAGGTAATGCCAGAATAAAATTAATATAAAACTAGAATTTTAAAGAAATCTAAGCTGTCCTCAAATGTAGGTAAATTTGACTTCCTTCCAAAGAGTATTGGGAGAAAGTAACTTCACATAAAGAAAACTGACAAACACTATATTATCAAGCAAGTGATCCAGTCAATATCAACAGCAACAAGACATGTTGATAGTATGTACCTTTTTTAAAAATTTTTATTTTTTTAAATTTCTTTCCAGTGTTCCAGAATTCATTGTTTATGCACCACACCCAGTGCTCCATGTAATCTGTGCCCTCCATAATACCCACCACCAGGCTCATCCATCCCCTCGCCCCTGACCCCTCCAAAACCCTCAGATTGTATTTCAGAGTCCACAGTCTTTCATGGTTCGTCTCCCCCTCCAATTTCCCCCAGGACAGTATGTACCTTTGATATGATGTGATGAGAATGGCCCTTTATATCTGTGGTCTTCCTCCCCTAAACACCTAACTCTAGTCTAGTCATGATTTTAAAAAGAAATCGGAGAAGTCTCAAATGAGGGGCACCTGGGAGGCTTAGTCATTTAAATGTCTGATTCTTGATTTCAGTTCAGATCATGATCTCAAGGTCATGAGATCAAGCCTTCCATCAGACTCTGCACTGGGTGTGCAGCCTGTTTAAGCTTCTCTCTCTCCCTTTGCCCCTCCCCCAGCTTTCTCTCACTCTCAAAAAAAAAAAAATCCCAAATGAGGGATATTCTACAAAATACCTGATGAATATTCCTCAAAATCATCAAAGTCCTCAAAACCAAGAAAAGTTGGAGAAACTGTCATAGCCAAGAGGAGCCAAAGCAGATATGACAATTAAATGTAATGTGTTGGGGTGCCTGGGTGGCTCAGTCAGTTGAAGTGTCCACCTTTGCCTCAGGTCATGGTCCCCAGGTCCTGGGATAGAGCCCTCGGTGGGGGTGGAGGGATCCCTGCTCAGTGGGGATCCTGCTTCTCCTGTTGCCTCTGCTGTTCCCCTGCTTATATGTTCTCGCTCTCTTTCAAATAAGTAAATAACGACTGGATAAATACATACATACATACATACATACATACATACATACATACATACATACATAGTAGTATCCTGAATGGGAACCGGGAATGAAGAAAAGGACATTAGGTAATAAAGAAATCTGAATAAATTATGGATTTTAGCTAATAATATATCAATACTGGTTCATTAATTAGAGCAAATGTACCATACTAATGCAAGATGTTAGCATAGGGAAACTGGGCGCAGAGTATATGGGAACTCTGCACCCATATTGTTCTAAAATAAAAGGTTTATTAAACATGAAAGAGAGAAATGTTGCTTGTTTTTTCTAGTATAGGCCCCTAATAGATTATTAAAGAAAATGAATATGAATGACTTGCTATGGAACTTTCTGTAAAACATCCATCCTGGAGTCCATGCCATGTGATTAAAATAATTACCTTATAAGTAAGATCATTGTAGGATAAACTTCTGTTAATGCCTTAGTAATTCAATGCCCCAAAGAGTATTCCACCCCACAAAAAGTAGGTAGATTCCTGGATCACACTAAACTTGAACAGATAAAAGTTTTAGCCTAGCCAATTATACTGCCATTCTGGTATTGCCTGGAACTCACCATTATTTATGCAATTAGTAATTGGATTTTCTTGGAACAAATCTTTCTCAATGTAATAAAAATACCATAAAGTTCAAACTGAGTAGCAATAGGCAACTTTTAATAGCCCAATCTGCTTCCAATTGTAAAGTAAACCAATTTGGAAAGAAGCTTGTAGACATATAAAATAAAGTATTTGTTTTATTTGTTAATCTCATTTTTCTGTTCAGTTTTTTCTCAATTTAGGGAATAAGTTAAAGTTTTAGACTGACTAATACTAGTTGCTAACTGAAAAGCAGAATCTCTGTAAATTTTACTTTAACTACTCCTTTAACTTTAGACAAAGCTAGATTTTTCAAAAGATGCTGCAAATTGAATGTTACAGTATTATACTTTTCACGAACAATTGCCTTCAGAAAGCATTTAATTACCATTAGGAGTCTGTGCAAGCTTTTAGTTAGAACATAAATAGTGGCGATGAGAAAAATAGATCATTCATCTTACCCATTCACCAAATATTGAACCATCATCTGCTAAGTCCCAGCATAGGGATATAGTGGGGGCCAAAAACATTTACAGGCCTTGTCTTCTTGGTGCAGGTGACATTAGCCAAGTAATTAACATCAGATTATGTAATGGATTTGATCCAACAGCCTCAACAACTTGTGTATAAATATAGAACTATTTTTTAAAAAGGACTATTTTATTTTTCTAATAAATATCTTTAATTCTGCTCTGTGAATCCTCCTTTTTACTGGATAGCAGGACCCCTACTGTTATCTCTTCTCTAGTCCATAATTTGCTCTCCCTTCCAGTTATTATAATAGTATGTTTTTTGTTTATGAAGTCCTATTTATTTTTAAATATCAATCACTTATTTGATAGACCCCCCCCCCAACCTACCTTGCAACTAGACTTAAAGCTTTAGGCAGGTATGGGTGGAGTAAGTGGGGTTTCCCTTTCATAGCACATCCTTCTTCCCTGCAAGGTCCCTTCTTTTGAGTCTAACCTCAGAGGGCTCAGAGAAAAAGACATCTGGTTATGGAACAGCCCAGGCAATGCTGCTGTTTCCTTTCTTTTGATCATCACCACTGATCAAGCTTGCTGTCCATAGACATGATGTAGGGAACCAGTGACCAACAGGTTCACTGATGAGGAATTTATCCCAAGTAATTTGTCTAGGTTTGGGAGTCCCTTGAGAGATTCAGTCATATTTTCCAGCTGGAGGCCTCATACCGTGTTCTTCTGATGTGCATGCCCCTTTGTTACCCACTAGAACAGCAAGCCTACAACCCTAAATTTCAGCTATGCTCCATGGTCCCAATTCTGCTGTATATGGAAATGGGCCAGATCCATTTTCTGTACATATTTGGAAACACAAATTTCCTTCCTCGCTTGCATTATCACACACTATATCTTCTCAAACTTCTTTCCTGATCTTTCCCCTTCTCGGGTAAGAGGAGGTCAACAAGACCATGACAAAGAGCAACCAGGAAAGAAAATGCCAATCTCCAGACACCCTCTTACTTACTAGCAATTCTCTTGCCCACCACTCCTCACTTCCTGGGCTTTGGGGGTGAAGAGGGACTAACCAAGTTTACCCCTTACCTACAAAGAAATTAGAAGAGGGAAGTATTCCATGCTGCTGTCTTCAATGGCAACTCAGTATAGCAAACAATTATACAGGGGCCTATCCCCCAGCTCCTGAGATGACTGAAGCTACTGGGCCTCCAGACAGGAAATATGGGTGAGTCCAAGTAATCCAGATGCAGAACATCTGCTTTGCACTGAACACATGTTTAGCTTTGTGCCTTCTAAGACACTGAAGAGCTGTGGGGGACACCAAAAGAATATAATCTGGGATCTAGAATATAAGCTGGAGAGTATCATGCCTGAATGTTCAGAAAATAATAAAGGACAATTAAGATTAAAAAGAAACTGAACACATGACTATCCTATGACATAGCCACTCTACTACTGGGCATATAGTCAACAAAAATGAGTATATAAGCATCCCCAAAAGGTACAAGAGTGTTCATAATAGTCAAAACTGAAAAGAAATAGTGGAAATTTAGTAAAACAGCTAAGTAAATTGTGGCATTCACACACAAGAATAATTTGCAGCAAAAAAAAGAGAGAAACTCCTATTATATGAAACATGGATGAATTTCACAAATATAATATTGAGGCTAAGGAGTGAAAGGCAAAAAAAATTTTATGTGAAGTTTAAAAGTAAGCAACATAACTGACAATGCTAGGTATGAGGATAATGATTACCCTTAGGGAAGAAGGATGTATAATGGTGGGAGAATCGGGTGGTGCTAATGTTCTATTTCTTGATTCAAAGTGTTTATTCAGCTCTATCCTTTACAATCTGTGCATTTTCCTGTGGATTACATAAATTACACTTCAACAGAATGATTACCTAAAGGAAAAAAAAAGGGCAATGTAATTCCTTCTATAAAAAGTTAGTAGTAATTATGTAAGAACTGTGCCCAAAGAAGTAGATTTAACATATGTAGCTTCAGGAGTTAGTACTTATATATTTCCAGATAAAGCATGACTTCATTTGGAGCAAATTTATAAATTATTTTGCTCACTTTCAGTTCTAAGTGTTTTTTGCATATACAAAAGTAAGGTGAGAACTACCAATGGGTTGGCTCCAATAGCAGAAGAACTTCTCAAAGTGTTAAATTATGTCAGTTTCACTTCAAAGTCTTCAGACACTTCAGAGAGAGTCATTTAGGATAAGTCCAATAAAAATTCGTTGTTTTCTTATATTGTAGGGAATCAAGCTTAGTTCAATATGATGAAAGTGAAACAGCTCTCACTATTGTTAATGTCATTGCAATTCAATTTAAAATTTCAACACTCAAGATAAATTTACTTTGCTATTGTAGTTATAAATAAATATAGACAGTATATAATTTAAACATAAAGTATATAATTTTATTGCAAAGATTTTTTTGCAAATTTTTTAAAAGATTTTATTTATTTATTTGACAGACAGAGATCACAAGTAGGCTGAGAGGCAGGCAGAGAGAGGGGGGAGGAAGCACGCTCCCCACAGAGCAGAGAGACCAATGCGGGGCTCGATCCGAGGACCCAAGCCGAAGGTAGAGGCTTTAACCCACTGAGCCACCCAGGAACCCCACAAATATTTTTAAATAGAACTGTTTTATAGGCCCACCGGTGTAGCAAAGCCAATATCTTACAAAGGTAATAAATTCCAAAAATTATATCATTTTAATGATTTTAACCACCCCTCTCAAAAGTGTCTCCATTGTTATATATTACATATAAATTAAGTTCACTCTCAAAAATGTTCCAATTAGGAGTGACATCAACAAGATGATAAATGGGAAGCCCCAAACCTCATTTCCCCACAGAGACACCAACTTGACAGCAGTAAATGGTACAAAGAGTCTTTTTGAGAACTCCAGAAAACAATTAAGAACTTATAGTACTCCAGGCTAGTGCAGAGGCAAGAACAGTGGTATTGAAATGAGTAACAAAAGCCATTACGTTTTATGCAAGATAACACTTTCACCAAATTGGCACAGCTCAGCCTGACCAGGATAAAATACCCAAGTCATGACTTCTCCCTCAGGAAGGAAAGAGTAGAATACCATCTAACATTCCAGCTTTTCGAGTGCTACCAAGTACTGGTTTCTGTCTAACCCAATTTGGAACACTGACAGGGAGCTGACATACTTTGGATGTCTGAGGGACACTGAGAACAAAGGAGAACTCAGTAGCTTCTTGCAGCACCTGAGAACCTGCTATACAGATAGACATCAGAGGAAACAAGAGGTTATGAACTTCAGAAAAAGAAAAAGGCAAACCTCTCTAGCTGGGAAATTATATATATGTACAAGCCCAGAAGACACATCTCCAAAAAACACTTTAGAGGTCTCCAGAATCTCTAGCCAGGCTGATTAGTAAAGGTCTTCCCCCATAGAAAGCCAGTTTGTAAAGAATGGTAGAGGTGCTCATTCTTTCAAATGTCCAATTTCCAGCAAAATATAACACAACATATGAAGCAACAAGGAAACATGGCAAAATAAAAGAAACAAAATAAATCTCTAGAAACTGACTCTAAGGAAGCAGACATCTATGAATTACCTGACAAAGAATTTAAAATAACCCTCTTTTAAATGGTCAGTGAGCTGTAAGAGAACACAGATAGACAACTACTAAAAAAAAAAATCAGGAAATGATGCATGAACAAAAATGAGAATATCAAGAGGGAGGTGCAAGATGGTGGCAGAGTAGGAACCACATTTCATCTGGTCTCTCAAATTTACCTGGATATCTATCAAACCATTCTGAACATATACAAATTCAACATGAGGTGTAAGAAAATTTATCTAGGTCTCCACAAGCAGAAAAATGACTACCTTTTGCCAGGTAGGAGGTGTAGAACCCTGAATCTTTGGAGGAAATAACAAAGATTTCCATGGGGAAATACCCCTCCCCATGGAGGGGAGGGAGCCTTCATAAGCCAGCCACCAGAAAATGATATAACACCAGAGCACAAAATAGGGGCCCTTAGAAATCTGCTCTGGTGAGAGACATCCCTTTCTGAAAAGGGCACAGGGGATGAATAGGGCAGAATTCTAGGTGGATCATTGTGGTCTCAGGATCCCAGGAGACTCAGAAAGAACAGGTGAGCCTAAACTGATACAGTATGCAAGCAGTGGAGCAGGGAGACTGGTTATGGTCAGTGAACCCAGAAGGGACTCAGCTCTGGTCACCATAAATGTTGAGCTGGGCCAGTAGGGAGACCACTCTCTGCCTGGCCACCCTGAAAAGGACTAGAAGGTGCAGGCTGTTTATCATCCCAGGGGAGATATGAAGTGGCTGCACCAACCACTGAACAACAGGGCAGTGTGGTCCCTGAAAGGACACCAGGGGGTACCCAGCCATGACCTAGAAGCTGCAGAAGAGGGTGCATGAAAAAGCCCATGGCCGCTAGCAATTGCAAAGGCACAAAGCACAGAGATGCTCATGGGTCTCCAGGAGTCCCCTGGGAGTGTTGCAGCAGGCATGAATAGGGTGAGTCTGTGGAGTTTGGTATATACAGAAGTGGAGATGGTTTGACCTGGAGGGTTTATTGGAGAAAGGGGAGCCTGACCTTGTGAATCTAGGCCAGAGATTCCTGCACCAGCATATTTGCTCTGACCCTCTAAAGAGAAGCAGAAAGAGAAGAGAAAGGGAACAAAAGCCACACAGATGACCAGCTCACATTAAGCCCATCCCCCTGAAAAGGGGTAGGCAACTCCACACAGGCAAAGACACCTGAGAAGCCCAGCAGCAGGCCCCTCCCTCAGAAGACAGACTGAAAGAACAGGTGAACAATAAGCTTATTTCTCAGAGGAATGTAAAACTCCAGCACCAGGGAAAAATAATCTACAGAGCTCCAGGTGTTCCCTCATGAATCGTTTATACTTGAGGCTAAAATTTTACATTTCTCCTTTGTTTCTTCTTTTCTTTTCTTTCTTTTTTTTTTTTTTTACCTATACCCATTTGAAATGGATCCTAATTTCCCAACTTCTATTTTTAAGTCACTTCTTAACTTTTATTTTTTATAGCCAAGCTTTACAGACATGCCCAATATTAGGCTGTTTTTCACTCTATCCATTATATATATATATAGATATAGATATAGATATATATAGATATATATAGATATATAGAAAAATATCTATATCTGATTTCTTTGCAATTTTGGGACATAGAGTCTTCTGACACAGAGATCAAAAATCAATCACAAAGAGGCAGATCACCCTGCTTTGTCCACCCTGACAGATTATAATCTCTCCTCCTACCCTTTTTTTTTACTGGTTTGGATCATCTTGGCTTTGCATATCTGTGGTAGCTTTAGATCACTTTGGATTTTATCTAGGGTGCATTTTCTTTTGGGTTTTTTGTTTGTTTGCTTGTTTTCCTAGGGTGCATTTTTCTTGGGTTGTGGTTGATATGTTGTATTCTGTTCATTTGCTCAACCATCCCTTGACAGAATGACTAGGAGAAGGAATGTTCAACAAAGAAAAGAACCAGAGACAATGTCCTCTGTCACAGAACTAATAGATAGTAGATAGTAGATATAATAGATAATAGATAGATATTAGATAGTAGATATAATAGATAATAGATATTGATAGATGTCAGAGATGGAAGTCAGGAAAGCAAATATAAAGCTAATAGCTAGGCTTGAAAAAAGCACACATGACAGGGGTGCCTGGGTGGCTCAGTGAGTTAAAACCTCTGCCTTCAGCTCAGGTCATGATCCTAGGGTCCTGGGATCAAGCCCCGCATCGGACTCTCTGCTCAGCAGGGAGCCTGCTTCCCTTCCTGTCTCTCTGCCTGCCTCTCTGTCTACTTGTAATCTCTGTCAAATAAATAAATAAAATCTTTTTTTTAAAAAAGCATACATGACAATACAGAATCTCTAAGGGCAGAAATGAGATTTAATCAGACCAAAAGTAAAAATGCTATGTATGGGGTGCAGTCTAAATTGGATGCTTTAATGGCTAGGGTAAGTGAGGCAGAAGAGAGAAAAAGTGATCTAGAACACAGGCTGCTGGAAAGGAAGGAAACTTAAGAAAAAAAGAGAAAAATAACTCATAGCATATGAAGAGACACTTAGAGAATTTAATGATGATACACTGAAAAGAACCAGTATCAGGATCATCAGGATCCAAGAGGGGGTGGGGAAAGAGGGGGGTGGGTGGGCTAAAAGGTATATTTGAGCAAATCATGTCTGAGAACTTCCATAATCTGGGGAAGGAAACAAGCATTCATGTCCAAGAGGTAGAGATGACTCCTCCAAGATCAACATCTTGACGTAACGGTGAAGCTTGCAAATCTTACAGCTGAGGAAACTACCCTGAGAGCACTTAGGGGGAAGAAATTTCTCATGTATAGAAGGATGAACATCAGAATTACATCAGAATTATCCATAGAAACCAGCAGGCCAGAAAGGACTGGCAAGATATATTCAGGGTGCTAAATAAAAAGAAAATGTAGCCAAGAATTTTATCCAGTAAGGCTTTATCCACCAAGGCTATCATTCAGAGTGGAAGAAGAGATAAAGAGTTTCCAGGGAAGACAGAAAGTGAAATAATATGTGACCACTAAGACAGCCCTGCAATATTAAGGGGAATATTGTAAGCGAAGAGATACCCCAGGAGCAACACAGACCAAAAAGTAGCAGGAACAACCTATAGAAAGGGGGACTTTACTGGTTATACAATGGCACTAAATACATATCTCTCAATAGTTACTCTAAATGTAAATTGGCTGAATACTCCAATTAAAAGACACATAGTATCAGATTGGATTTAAAAAAAAAAAAGCAGGACCCATCTATATAGATGTTGTCTACAAGAGAGGCATTTCAAACCTAAAGACACCTCCAGATGGAAAGTGAAGGGATGGAGAAGCATTTACCATACTAATGGAGCTCAAAATAAAGGTGGGATAGTAATCCTCATATCAAACAAATTAGATGTCAAACCAAAGACAATAGTAAGAGATGTAGAGAGACACTATATTGTACTTAAGGGGTCTATCCAACAAGAATATTTAACAATTGTTAAATATCTATGCTCCTAACATGGGAGCAGCCAATTATATAAACCAATTAATAACCAAAGTAAAGAAACATATCAATAATAATATGTTGATAGTAGGAGATTTCAACACTTCACTCAGAGTAATGACAGATCCAAGCAGAAGATCAACAAAGAAACAAGAGTTTTGAATGACACACTGGGACAGATGGACTTCACAGACACATACAAAATATTCCATCCTAAAATAACAGAATACACATTCTTCCCGAGTGCACATGGAACTTTCTCCAGAATAGTTCACATACTGGGTCACAAATCAGGTCTCAACAGATACCAAAAGACTGAGACTATTCCCTGAATATTTTCAGACCCCAATGCTTTGAAAATGGAACTCAGTCACAAGAAGAAATTTGGAAGGAACTCAAACACCTATAGGTTAAACAGCATCCTGCTAAAGAATGAATGGGTCAACCAAGAAATTAAAGAAGAATTTAAACAATTCACTGAAACTAATGAGAATCAAAACACATCAGATCAATACCTATGGAATACTGCAAAGGCAGTCCTAAGAGGGAAGTACATAACCATCCAAGCCTCTCTTAAAAAATTAGAAAAATCCAAAATGCACAAGCTAACCTTACACCTAAAGGACCTGGAGAAAGAACAGCAAATAAAGCCCAAACCCAGCAGGAGAAGAGAATTAATAAAGATTAGAGGAGAAATCAATGAAATAGAAACCAGAAAAAAACAGTAAAACAGATCAACAAAACTAGAAGCTGGTTTTAATTCTTGTTTTAAATCTGGTATTAATTCTTGAAAGAATTAATAAGAATAATAAACTTCTGGCCAGACTTATCCAAAAGAAAAGAGAAAGCACCCAAATGAATAAAATCGTGAATGAAAGGGGAGGGATCATGACTAATACCAACAAAATAGAAATAATCATTAGAAATTTTTATCCTCAACTTTATGCCAACAAATTAGGCAATATGGAAGAAATGGATGCATTCCTAGAAACTTATAAACTACCAAGACTGACACAGGAATAAATGGGCAATCTGAAAGACCAATAAGGAGCAAGGAAATTGAAGCAGTAATCAAAACCCTCCCAAAAAACAAGAGTCCATGGCCAGATGGCTTCCCAGGGGAATTCTACCAAACACTTATAGAAGAAATAATATCTGTTCCACTGAAGCTGTTTCAAAAAATATAAATGGAAGGAAAACTTCCAAACTCATTCTATGAGGCCAGCATTACCTTGATCCCAAAACCAGACAAAGACCCTACCAAGAAAACACAAAAATTACAGATCAATATCCCTGACAAACAGGAATGCCAAAATACTCATCAAGATCCTAGCCAATAGGACCCAACAGTACATTAAAAGGACTATTCACCATGACCAGGTGGGATTTATTCCTGAGCTTCAAGGGTGGTTCGACATTTGTGAATCAAACAATGTAATAGGGCACATTAAAAAAAGAAAAGACAAGAACTATATGATCCTCTCAATTGATGGAAAGAAAGCATTCAACAAAATACAGCATCCTTTCTTGGTTAAAACTCTTCAAACCATAAGGATAAAGAGAACATACCTCAACATCATAAAAGCCATCTATGGAAAGCCCACAGTGAGAATATCATTCTCAATGGGGAAAAACTGAGAGCTTTCCCCCTAAGGTTAGGAGCAGTCCAGGGATGCCCTCTCTCACTACTATTGTTCAATATAGTACTAGAAGCTCCAACTCAGCAATCAAACAACAAAAAGAAAAGGCATTCAAATTGGCAAAGAAGGAGTCAAACTCTCTCTCTTTGCAGATGATATGATACTTTATGTGGAAAACCCAAAAGACTCCACCCCAAAATAGCTAGAACACATACAGCAATTCAACAATGTGGCAGGATAAAAAATCAATGCACAGAAATCACTTGTATTTCTATACACAAACAATGGGACTCAAGAAAGAGAAATTAAGGAAGTGATCCCATTCACAATTGCACCAAAAACCACTGGCTACCTAAGAATAAGCCTAAACAAAGAGATAAAAGATCTGTACTCTAGAAACTACAGAACACTTCTGGAAGAAATTGAGGAGGACACAAAGAGATTGAAAGAAATTCCATGCTCATGGCTTGGAAGAATGAACATTGTTAAAATGTCTATGCTGCCCAGAGCAATCTATATATTTAAACCAATGCCTATCAAAATACCACCATTTTTCACAGAGCTGGAACAAACAATCCTAAAATGTGTGTGGTACAAGAAAAGACCTGGAATAGCCAAAGGAATGTTGAAAAGGAAAACCAAAGCTTGGGGCATCACACTGGCTGACTTCAAGCTATATCATGAAGTTGTGATCATCAAGACAGCATAGTACTAGCACAGAAACAGACACATAGATCAATAGAACATAATAGATAGACCAGAAATGGGCCCTCAAGGCTACAGTCAACTAATCTTTGACAAATCAGGAAAGAATATCCAATGGAAAAAAGACAGTCTATTCAATAAATGGTACTGGGAAAATTGGATGGCCACATGCAGAAGAATGAAACTAGACTATTCTCTTATACCACACA
This sequence comes from Taxidea taxus jeffersonii, assembly GCA_003697995.1. Lineage (NCBI taxonomy): Eukaryota > Metazoa > Chordata > Mammalia > Carnivora > Mustelidae > Taxidea > Taxidea taxus. The sequence continues at coordinate 21,015 of RCUC01131944.1, read as the reverse complement.
CAAAGACAAACTCAAAATGGATGAAAGACTTCAATGTGAGATAGGAATCCATCAAAATCATTGAAGAGAACATGGGCAGCAACCACTTAAATATTGGACAAAGCAACTTTTTGCAAGACACATCTCTAAAGGCAAGGGAAACAAAACCAAAACTGAACATCTGGGACTTCATCAAGATAAAAAGCTTCTGCATAGCAAAGGAAACAGAATGGGAAAAGATATTTGCAAATGACATTACAGATAAAGGGCTGGTAGCCAAGATCTATAAAGAACTTCCCAAACTCCACAATCCCCCTCAAAAAAAAAAAAAATCCAGTCAAGAAATGGGCAGAAGACATGAACAAACACTTCTCCAAAGAAGACATCCAAATGGCCAACAGACATATGAAAAAATGTTCCACATTACTTACCATCAGGAAAAAAAAAACAAATCAAAACCACAATGAGATACTACCTCACACCAGTTAGAATGGCAAAAACTAACAAAACAGGAAACAACAGATGTTGTCAAGGGTATGAAGAAAGGGGAACCCTCTCACCCTGTTGGTGGGAATGCAAGCTGGTACAACCATTCTTAGAAAACAGTATGGAGGTTCCTCAGGAAGTTAAAAATAGAGCTTCCCTATGACCCAGAAATTGCATCACTTGTATTTACCCCAAAGATACAGATGTAGTGAAAAGGAGGAACATATGCACCCCAATGTTCATAGCAGCAATGTCCACAATAGCCCAGCTATGAAAGGAGCCAAGATGTCCTTCAAAGGATGAATGGATAAAGATGCTCATATATAGAATGGAATATTACTCAGCCATCAGAAAGGATGGATATCTACCATTTACATTGAAATGGATGGCACTGGAGGGGATTTATGCTAAATGAAATAAGTTGAAATTAAGAAAACAATCTCACTTACAATTGCACCAAAAAAGAAAAAAAAATACCTAGGAATGTAATCAAATAAGGTGAAAGACCTATACTCTGAACACTATAAGACACTGGTGAAAAAACCTGAAGACAAAAACAAATAAAAAGATATACTATGTTCATGGATTAGAAGAACTAATATTGTTAAAATTCCCATACTAGACAAAGCAGTCTGCAGATTCAATGCAATTCCTATCAAAACACCAGTAAGCATTTTTCACAGAAATATGAAAAACAGTCCTAAAATTTATATAAAACCAAAAAACCCTAAATAGCCAAAGCAATCTTGAGAAAGAAGAACAAAACTGGAGATACCATAATCACAGATTTCAAACTATACTACATACCTGCAGCAATCCAAAAGATGGCACTGGCACAAAAATAGACATATAGATTAAGCCACCTGGGTGGTACAGGTGGTTAAGCATCTAACTCTTGGTTTTGGCTCAGGTCGTGATCTCAGGGTCATGAGATCAAGCCCTGCATCAGGCTCTATGCTCAGCACAGAGTTGGCTTAAGACTCTCTCTCCCTCTACTCGTCCCACTCTCTCTCTCTCTCCCCCTCCCTGTCTCTCTCTAAAATAAGCAAATAAATCTTTAAAAATATATATACATATAGATCAATGGAACAGAAGAGACAGCCCAGAAATAAGTCCACTATTATGGTCAATTAGTCTATGACAAAAGAGGCAAGAACATACAATAAGAAAAAGGTAGGTTCTTTTAACAAATGTTGCTGGGAAAGCTGGGCAACTACATGCAAAAAAGTGAAAGTGAACCATTTTCTCACTCTACACACAAAAATAAACTCAAAATAGATTAAATAGATTAAAACCAAAATGTGAGACCTAAAACCATAAAATTCCTAAAAATAAACATGCAGTCATCTCTTAGACATAGGTCTTAGCAACATATTTATGGATTATCTCCTCATGCAAGGGAAACAAAAACAAACAAATTATTGTGACTACATCAAAATAAAAAGCTTTTGCAAAGTAAAGGAAACAATCAAAACAAAAAGATAGCAAACTGGGGAGGGAGAAGCAAGATGGTGGAGGAGTAGGAGACCTGAATATCATCGTGTCCCAGGAGTTCAACTAGATAGTTATCAAACCACTCTGAACACCTACAAATTCAACAGATCAAAAAGAGGAAGAACAGAAATTCTAGGAACATAAAATTGACCATTTTCTGGAAGGTAAGAAGTACAGAGAAGTGAATCCGGGGTGATATATGGGAAGAGACTATGAGGGAAGGAGTTTGCTCCCACCAAGCGGTAGAGAAGTGGAGCATAAAATCGGAATTTGTAGAAGTCTGCTCTACAGTCTGAAGGTCACTACAGAGGCTAAGCAGGGGGTGGAGCCCTTATGGGGACAATATGGTCCCGGGACCCACAGGGTCACAAAAAGAACAGGGGTGTCTGACTGTGGCAGACCTCTCAGGTATCAGAGCAGGGGAGCCAGCTGCACAGACAGAGCCAAGGAGTAGCCTTTCAGATTGGAGTTACCTTAAACTGTATCCAAGGCACAGTCAGACCACTACTCTTTGGGCAGGGATCCCACAAGTGGCAGATATGGGGAGACCCCCTCCTTCCTCCTCTGGGAGAAGTAGCATGGGAGTGTCCTGCAGGAATCTGCTAGATTTGGAGACTCCAAATAGGGCCATGCACCAGAGATAGAAATGCTCAGTCACAGGCCAGGTGAGCACAGAATGTGGACAGAGACCAGGGAGACAGGATTGACTGCTTTTTCTGAGGACGAATTAAGGAGTGGAGCCCTGAGCTCTCAGCACTCTGGGCTGAAGATTGGGAGGCCACCATTTCATTCCCATCCTCCAAAGCTGTACTGAGCTTTCAGGGAAGAAAAGCTACCAAGAGCAAACACAAGCCAATTACTTAGCCTGGCCCCTGACAAGGGTGGTACAATTCTGCCTCGGGCAGAGATTTGAGAATCACAGCAACAGGCCCCTCCCACAGAAGATTGGCAAGAGCATTCAGCCAAGACCAAGTCCACTAATCACTGAGAACTTCGGAAATCCAGAGCTAGGGGAAAGCAATACATATGATTCATGGCTTTTTTTTCCCATGATTCTTTTGTCTTCCAAAGTTAATTTTTTTTAAGTTTATATTTTTCTTATTCTTTTTTAATTTTTCCTCTTCCCTATTTTAACATCTTTTAACTATTTTATCGTATCAATAACTTTTTTAAAAATTTTTAAATTTTCACTGTTATACTCATATTCTATCCCTTCGTTGTATTTAACTTTATTTTTTGTGTACATATAGGTTTTTCATTCTTTAAAATTTTGGAATACAGTTTCTTCAAATAGATCAAAATATACCTTAAAATTAGAACATGGTTTATTCTAGTCTCCAGCTTAATAACATTCTTTCCTTTTTTTTCTTTTTCAACCAACTTCTTATAAATTCCTTTTTAGAATCCTTTTTAATTTTCATCTTTACAGTCATTCCATCCCTTCATCATGTTATCCCTTATTTTTCTTTATAATTTTAGGAAGTAGTTTCTTCTAACAGACTAAAATACACCAAAAATCAAGTGTGTGGCTCTGTTGTATTCACAGATCATATATATATATATATATGTATATATATGGTATTTTCTTTTCCTCCTTTCTCTCCCCCTTGTTTTGGGTCTCTTCTGATTTGCTTAGTGTATATTTTTCTCTTTTTTAAAAATTTGTATTTATTTTTTCAATTTCTTTTCAGTGTTCCAGAATTCATTGTGTGCACCACACCCAGTGCTCTATGCAATACATGCCCTCCACAATACCCACAACCAGGCTAACCCAACCTCCCACCCCCTACCCCTCCAACACCTTCAGTTCCTCAGAGTCCACAGTCTCTCATGGTTATATTTTTCTGGGGTCATTTCCACCATTTTACATTTTGTTCTCTCATTCATCTATTCTTATCTGGATAAAATAACAAGGCAGAAAAACTCACCACACAAAAAAAAGAACAAGAAGCAGTACCAACAGCTAGGGACCTAATCAATATAGAGGATTAGTAATATGTCAGAAATAGAGTTCAGAATGACGATTATCACTGTGCAACCTCAGTTTGAAAAAAGCATGGAATTGAACAGAGAATCCCTTTCTGGAGAAATAAAATGCCTGTCTGGAAAAATAAAAGAACTAAAATCTAACCAAACTGAAATAAAAAAGCTATTAGTGAGGTGTAATCCAAAATGGAGGCTCTTACTGCTAAGATAAAGGAGGCAGGAGAGAGAATTAGTAATATAGATGACCAAATGATGGAGAATAAAGAAGCTGAGCAAAAGAGAGATAAACAATTACTGGACCATAGGGGAGGATTCAGGAGATAAGTGATACCATAAGACAAAACAATATTAAAATAATTGGGATCCCAGAAGAAGAAGAAAGAGAAAGGGGGCCAGAGGGTATAGTGGAGCAAATTACAGCAGAGAATTTCCCTAATTTGGCAAAGGGAACAAGCATCAAAATCTAGGAGGCACAGAGAATCCCCCTCAAAATCATAAAAATAGGTCCACACACCATCATCTAAGAGTAAAACTTACAAGTCTCAGTGACAAATAGAAAATCCTGAAAGCAGTTTGGGATAAGAGGTCTGTAACATACAATAGTAGAGATATTAGATTGGCAGCATACCAATCCACAAAGACCAGGCAGGCCAGAAAGTACTAGCATGATACAGTCAGAGTACTAAACAAGAAAAATATGCAGCCAAGAATACTATATCCAGCTAGGCCATCACTGAAAGTAGGACAGATAAAAAATTTCCAAGACAAACAAAAACTAAAGGAATTAGCAAACACCAAACTAGCTCTACAAGAGACTGTGAAATGGCTCCTCTAAGCAAAGAGAGAGCCTAAAATACCATAGACCAGAAAGGAACACAGACAATCTGTACTAACAATAACCTTACAGGCAATACAGTGGCACTAAATTCATATCTTTCAGTAGTTACCCTAAATATATATGGCCTAAATGCCCCAAATCAAAACATTCAGGGTATCAGAATGGATTAAAAAAAAATGAGACCCATTGATATGCTGTCTACAAGAAACTCATTTAAGACCCAAAGACACCTCCAGATTTAAAGTGAGGGAGTGGAAAACAATTTACCATTCTAATGGATATCAAAAGAAAGCTGGAGTGGCAATCCTTATATCAGATAATTAGATTTTTAAGCCAAAGAGTATAATAAGAGATGAGGAAGGATACTACATCGTACTTAGAGGGTCTTTCCAACAAGAAGATCTAACAATTTTAAATATCTATGCCCCTAACATGGAATCAAGCCACCAATTATATAAACAATTAATAACAAAATCAAAAAAACACATCGACAATAATGCAATAATAGTAGGGGACTTTAAACACCCCCCCTCACTAGCAGACATTTCTGTAAAGGAGATATCCAGATGGTCAACAGACGCATGAAAAAGTGCTCCACATCACTGAGCATCAGGGAAATACAAATCAAAACCACAATGATGGGGCACCTGGGTGGCTCAGTGGGTTAAGCCACTGCCTTCGGCTCAGGTCACGATCTCAGGGTCCTGGGTTTGAGCCCCACATCGGGCTCTCTGCTCAGCAGGGAGCCTGCTTCCCTCTCTCTCTCTCTCTGCCTGCCTCTCTGCCTCTTGTAATCTCTGTCTGTCAAATAAATAAATAAATAATTTAAAAAAAAAAAACACAATGAGATACCACCTCACACCAGTCAGAATGGCTAAAATTAACTAGTCAGGAAACGACAGATGCTGGTGACAATGCAGAGAAGGGGAACCCTCCTACACTGTTGATGAGAATGCAAGCTGGTGCAGCCACTCTGGAATACAGCATGGAGTTTCCTCAAAAAGTTGAAAATAGAGCTGCCCAACAACCCAGCAATCACACTACTAGGTATTTACCCTAAAGATACAAATGTAAGGATCTGAAGGAGCACATGCTCCTGATTGTTTATAGCAGCAATGTCCACAATAGCCAAACTATGGAAAGAACCTAGATGTCCATGAACAGATGTATGTATATATATATATATATATATATATATATATATATATATATGGTGCAGCCATCAGAAGAAATGAAAGCTTGCCATTTGCAACGATGTGGATGGAACTAGAGGATATTATGTAATAAGCCAACCAGAGAAAGACAATTATCATATGATCTCCCTGATATGAGGAATTTGAGATGCAAAGTGGGGGGCTGTGGGGGGTAGGGAAGGAAAAAAATGAAACAAGATGGGATCAGGAGGAAGACAAACCATAAGAGACTTTTAATCTCACAAAACAAACTGAGGGTTGCTGGAGGGATGGGGGCAGGGAGAGGGTGGTTGGGTTATGTTCATTGGAGAGGGTATGTGCTATGGTGAATACTGTGAAGTGTGTAAGCCTGAAGATTCACAGACCTGTACCCCTGGGGCAAATAATACATTATATGTTAATTTAAAAAATAAAAAATAAAACCTCCCTGAATTGAACAGATCATCTAAGCAAAATATCAAGAAGGAAATAAAGGCAGTAAATGAGATACTGGACCAGATGGACATCACAGATATATTCAGAACATTCCATCCCAAAGCAACAGAATACACATTCTTCTATAGTGCACATGGAAGATTCTCCAGAACAGAGCACATCCTGGTCACAAATCAGGTTTCAACCAGTACGAAAAGACTGGGATTATTCCCCATATATTTTCAGACCACAATGCATTGAAACTAGAACTCAATCACAAGAGAAAAGTTGAAAAGAACCCAAATACATGGAGACAAAAGAGCATCCTACTAAAGAATGAATGGGACAAACAGGAAATTAAAGAAGAATTGAAAAACTTCATAGAAACAAATGAAAATAAAAACACAACTGTTCAAAATCTTTGGACACAGCAAAGGCAGTCCTGAGAGAAAGGCATATAGCAATACATATCAGCCTTTCTCATTAAACAAGAAAGGTCTGAAGTGCACAAACTCACCCTACAACTAAAGGAGCTGGACAAAGCAGCAAAGAAAGCCTAAACCCAGTGGGAGAAGAGAAATAATAAAGATCAGAGCACAAATCAATAAAATAGATACCAAAGTCACAATCAAACAGACCAATGAAACTAGGAGCTGGTTCTTTGAAAGGATTAATAAGATTGATAAACCCCTGGCCAGACTTATCAAAAAGAAAAGAGAAAGGGCCCAAATAAATAAAATCATGAATGAAAGAGGAGAGATCACAACCAACACCAAAGAAATACAAACAATCATAAGAACATATTATGAGCAACTCTATGCCAACAAATGTGACAATCTGGAAGAAATGAATGCATTCCTAAAGACATATAAACTACCAAAACTGAACCAGGAGGAAATAGAAAACCTGAACAGACCCATAACCAGTAAGGAGATTGAAGCAGTCATCAAAAATCTCCCAACAAACAAGAGCCCAGGGCCAGATGGCTTGCAGGGGAATTCAACCAAACATTTAAAGAAGAATTAATTCCTATTCTCCTGAAACTGTTACAAAAAATAGAAATGGAAGGAAAACTTCCAAATTCATTTTATGAGGCCAGCATTACCTTGATCCCAAACCAAAGACCCCACCAAAAAGGAGAATTACAGATCAATATCCTTGATGAACACACATGCAAAAATTCTAACCCAAATTCTAGCTAATAGGGTCCAACAGTACATTAAAAGGATTATTCACCACGACCAAGTGGGATTTATTCCTGGGCTGCAAGGCTGGTTCAACATCTGCAAATCAATCAGTGTGATACAATACATTAATAAAAGAACATATGATACTCTCAATAGATGCTGAAGAAGCATTTGACAATGTACAGCATCCTTTATTGATCAAAAGTCTTCAAAGTGTAGGGATAGTGGGTACACACCTCAATATCATAAAAAGCCTTCTATGAAAAACCCACAGTGAATATCATTCTCAATGGGGAAAAACTGAGAGCTTTTCCCCTAAGGTGAGGAACATGGCAGGGATGTCCATTATCACCCCTGCTATTCAACATAGTACTAGAAGTCCTAGCCTCACCATCAGACAACAAAAAGAAATAAAAGGCATCTGAATTGGCAAAGAAGTCAAACTCACTCTTTGCAGATGATATGATACTTTATGTGAAAAACCCAAAAGACTCCACTCCCAAACTTCTAGAACTCATACAGGAATTCAGTATAGTGTCATAACATAATATCAATGCTCAGAAATCAATTGCATTTCTATACACCAACAGCAAGACAGAAAGAAAGAGAACTTAAGGAGTTGATCCCATTTTCAATTGCTTCCAAAACAATGTGATACCGAGGAATAAACTTAACCAAAGAGGCAAAGAATATGTACTCAGAAAACTATAAAGTATTCATGAAAGAAATTGAGGAAGACACAAAGAAATGGAAAAACATTCCATGCTCATGGATTGGAAGAGCAAATATTATGAAAATATCTATGCTAGTCTCTTCGATAAGTGGTGCTGGGAAAATTAGACAGCTATATGTAGAAGAATGAAACTCGACCATTGTCTTACACCATACACAAAGATAATCTCAAAATGGATAAAAGACCTCAACATGAGACAGGAATCCATCAGAATCATAGAGAAGAACATAGGCAGTAACATCTTCGATATCAGCCACAGCAAGTTCTTTCAAGACATGTCTCCAAAGGCAAAGGAAACAAAAGCGAAAATGAACTTTTGGGACTTCATCAAGATCAAAAGCTTCTGTACAGCAAAGGAAACAGTCAACAAAACAAAGAGGCAACCCACGCAATGGGAGAAGATATTTGCCAATGACAGTACAGACAAAAGGCTGATATCCAGGATCTATAAAGAACTTCTCAAACTCAACGCACACAAAACAGATAATCATGTCAAAAAATGGGCAGAAGACATGAACAGACACTTCTCCAATGAAGACATACAAATGGCTAACAGACACATGAAAATATGTTCATCATCACTAGCCATCAGGGAGATTCAAATTAAAACTACATTGAGATACCACCTTAAACCAGTTAGAATGGCCAAAATTAGCAAGACAGGAAACAACATGTGTTGGAGAGGATGCAGAGAAAGGGGAACTCTCTTACACTGTTGGTGGGAATGTAGGTTGGTGCAACCACTTTGGAAAACAGTGTGGAGATTCCTTAAGAAATTAAAAATAGAGCTTCCCTATGACCCTGCAATAGCACTACTGGGTATTTACCCCAAAGATACAGATGTAGTGAAAAGAAGGGCCATCTGCACCCCAATGTTCATAGCAGCAATGGCCACAGTCACCAAACTGTGGAAAGAACCAAGATGCCCTTCAACGGACGAATGCACAAGGAAGATGTGGTCCATATACACTATGTAGTATTATGCCTCCATAGAAAGGATGAATACCCAACTTTTGTATCAATATGGATGGGACTGGAAGAGATTATGCTGAGTGAAATAAGTCAAGCAGAGAGAGTCAATTATCATATGGTTTCACTTATTTGTGGAGCATCAGAAATAACATGGAGGACATGGGGAGTTGGAGAGGAGAAGGGAGTTGAGCGAAATTGGAAGTGGAGATGAACCATGAGAGACTATGGACTCTGAAAAACAATCTGAGAATTTTGAAGGGGCGGAAGGTGGGAGGTTGGGGGAGCCAGGTGGTGGGTTTTATGGAGGGCATGTATTTCATGGAGCACTGGGTGTGGTACATAAACAATGAATTCTGTTACACTGAAAGGAAATTTTTTTAAAAAGTCTATGCTACCTAAAGCAATCTACACATTTAATGCAATCCCTATCAAAATACCATCAAATTTTTTTCAAAGAAATGGAACAAATAATTGTAAAACTTATATGGAACCAGAAAAAAAACCCAATTCTCAGAGAAATGTTTACAAAGAAAGCCAACATTGGTGGTATCACAATTCCAGTCTTCAAGCTCTATTACAAAGCTATAATCATCAAGACAGTATGGTATTGGCACAAAAACAGACACACAGATCAATGGAACAGAATAGAGAGCCCAGAAATGGACCCTCAACTCCATGGTCAACTACTCTTTGGCAAAGCAGGAAATAATGTCCAATGGAGAAAAGACAGTCTCTTCAATAAATGATGGTGGGAAATTGGACAGCCACATGCAGAAGAATGAAACTTGACCATTTCCTTACACTACACACAAAAATAGACTCAAAATGGATGAAACACCTCAATGTGAGACGGAGATCCATCAAAATCCTTGAGGAGAACACAGGCAGCAACCTTCTAGTCCTCAGTCGCAGCAACTTCTTCCTAGAACATCACTAAAGGCAAGGGAAGCAAAGGCAAAAACAAACTATTGGGACTTAAGATTTTATTTATTTATTTGACACACAGAGAGAGGGAGATCACAAGTAGGCAGAGTGGCAGGCAAAAGGAGAGGGAGGACAGACCCCCTGCTGAGCAGAGAGCCTGATGCAGGGCTTGATCCCAGAACCCTGAGCTGAAGGGAGACACTGAACTGACTGAGCCACCCAGGTGCCCCTGGGTCACTTCTTTAAGATTTTGAATGATCTCCATAGAAACATCACCTACGTTGCTGGACCAAAGAGTTCTGAGATATTAGTGCTCATTTTGGCTCTGATCTTGAGCAACTCAATAACTGTCTTATGGAGAGGAACCAAAGACAGTGGAGGAGAAGGAGACCATAGTTTTGTCTGGTCCCAAGAATTCAATAGACAGCTATCAGATCATTCTGAACACCTGCAAATTCAACCAGAGACCTAAGAAAAGAATATCTACAACCCTACAAGTAGAAAAGTGACTCCTTTCTGTAAGGTAGGAGGTGCAGGGAAGTGAATCCAAGGTGATATATGGCAAGATAGAGAGTCTCCATAAGCCAGCTACAAAGTGATATAGTAACAGAGAGCAAAATTGGAACTTTTAGCAGTTTGCTCCAGTGAAGGACATCCCTGCCTGAAAGGCACTTAGGTGATGAAGAGGGGCAGAATCCTAGGTCGAACAGTGTAGTCAGGATCCCCAGGGTCATGGAAAGGATGAGGGTTCCTGAATGCAGCAGCATTCCCAGGCATCTAAGTGAGGAAGCTGGCTGCAATCAGTAAGCCCAGGAATGGGCTTTCTGCTCAATGTTGACATAAACTGCAAACCACTGCAGGGTCAGAGGACTGCTCTCCAAGAAGGGACCCACCAAGTGACAGAACAGTGATGAGATGCCCTTCCATCCCCCAGGAGGAGCAGCATGGGTGCATGCCACAGGAGTTTGCAATGTTTGGAGCTGGAAACAGGATTTCATGCCTGAGATACAAATGCTGGGTCACAGGCTGGGTGAGCACAGAGTGCAGTTGGAGATTAGGGAGACAGGAGTGACTGACTGCTTTTCTTCTGAGGGTACACAGATGAATGGTGCCCTGAGCTCTCAGCTCCAGGACTGGATATTGGGAGGCCACCATTTTCATTTTCATCCTCTAAAGAGATGTGGAAAGCTTTCAGGGAACAAAAGTCACATTGAGCTACTGGGAGTAGATTACTTGGCCTGGCCCCCTGGTGAGGGCATTGTAATTCTCTCTGGGATAAAGACACCTGAGAGTCAGTGCAACAGGCCTCTCCCCCAGAATATCAGCAAGAATAGCCAGATAAGGGGCGCCTGGGTGGCTCAGTGGGTTGGAGCCTCTGCCTTCGGCTCCGGTCATGATCCCAGAGTCCTGGGATCGAGCCCCGCAACGGGCTCTCTGCTCAGCGGGGAGCCTGCTTCCTCCCCTCTCTCTCTGCCTGCCTCTCTGCCTACTTGTGATCTCTGACTGTGAAATAAATAAATAAAATCTTTAAAAAAAAAAAAAAGAATAGCCAGATAAGACCAAGTTTACTGATTACATAGAACTGCAAAACTCCAGTACTACAGGAAAATAGTATAGAATCCATGGTATTTCTGCCATGATTCTTCAGTCTTTTAATTTTTTTCTCTTTCTTTTTTAACCAATTTCTTATTTTATCAACTCTTTCTAAATCTTTTTTTAATTTTCATTTTTACAGTTATATTTTATCCTTTCATTGTATTTAATTTTATTGTTGTATATGTATGTTTTTCTTTCTTTACAATTTTGGGATGTAGTATCTTCTAACAAACAGATGAAAATATACCAGAAGCCAGTGTATTGCTCTGTTGTGTTCACCTGTTTGTATTCCTTCTTTTTTTGTTTTTGTTTTTTGTCTTTTAATTTTCACTTTTACACAGTTACCTTCTATCCCTTCGTTGTACTTAATTTTATTTTTGGACAAATATAAGTTTCCTTTCTTTACAATTTTGGATCTAGTTTTCTAACAAATACAACAAAATACACACAGGATCCAGTGTAATGCTCTGTTCTATTCACCTGTCTGATTACATTCTTTTTTTTTTCTAGTTTCATGTCTCTTGTGATTTATTTAGTGTATATTTCTCTGGTGTTGTTATTGCCATTTTAGTATTTTGTTCTCTTGTTCATTTATTCTTCTCTGAACAGAATGACAAAACCGAAAAACTCATCTAAAGAAAGAGAATAAGAGGCAAGGCTGGCTGCCAGGGACCTAATCAATATAGATATATGTAAGATGTTGGAACTACAGTTCAGAATAAGGATTATAATGATACTAGCTGGGCTTGAAAAAAGCACGGAAGACACTATAAAATCCCTTTCTGGAGAAACAAAAAACTAAAATTTAATCAAGTCAAAATAAAAAAGACTTTTAATGAGATGCAATAAAAAATGGAGGCTCTAACTGTTAGGATAAGTGAGGCAGAAGAAAGAATCAGTGATATGGGAGGCAAAATAATCAAGAATAAAGAAGCTGAGAAAAAGAAAAACCACTACTGGATCATGAGGGGAGAATTCATGAGATAAGTGATACCATAAATCAAAACAATATTAGAACAATTGGCATTACCAAAAGAAGAGGAAGGGGTAAGACAGAAGGTATATTGGAGCAAATTATAGCAGAGAACTTTCCTAATCTGGGGAAGGAAACAGTCACTGAAGTACAGGAGGCACAGAGAACCCTCTCAAAATAAATAAAAATAGGCCAACACCTTGACATATAATAGTGAAGTCTGCAAACTTCAGAGATAAAGAGAAAATCCTGAAAGCAGCTCAGGACAAGAAGTTTTTAACCTACAGGGAAGGGACATTAGATTGGCATAAGACCTATCCACAGAGACATGACAGGCCAGAAAGGTCTGAGGTGATATATTAAGGGTACTTAATGAGGCAAACATGCAGCCAATACTTTATCCAGCAAGGCTGTCATTAAAATAGAAGGAGAGACAAAAAGAGCTTCCAGAACAAACAGATTCTAAAAGAATTTGTGACCATTAAACCAGCCCTGCAAGAAATATTAAATGGGATCCTATAAGCGAAGAGAGAATCCAAAAGTAACATAGACCAGAAAGGAACAGAGACAATATATAGAAAAAGTGACTTTACAGGTAATACAATGACATGAAAATTCATATCTTTCAATAGTTACTCTGAATGTAAATGGGCTAAATGCTCCAATCAAAACACACAGGGTATCATATTGCTTAAAAAAGCAAGACCCATCAATATACTCTCTGTAAGAGACTCATTTTAGACCCAAGGACACCTCCAGATTAAAAGTGAGGGGGTGGAAACCATTTATTATGCTAATGGACATCAAAAGAAAGCTAGGATAGCAAAACTTATATTAGACAAATTGGATTTTAAACCAAATCCTGTAATAAGAGATGAGGAAGGACACTATATCATATATCACACATATATCATATATACATATATATATATATCATACAAGAAGATCTAACAATTATAAATATTCATGCCCCTGACATGGGAGCAGACAATTATATAAACCAATTAATATCAGAATCAAAGAAACACATTACACAATACAGTAATAGTAGGGGACTTCAACACCCCACTCAGTGCAATGGACAGATCACCTAAGCAGAAGATCAAGGAAACAAGGGCTTTGAATGACACACTGGACAGAGGGACTTCATAGATATATTCAGAGTATTCCATTCTAAAGCAACAAATAAACATTCTTCTCGAGTACACATGGAACTTTATCCAGAATAGGTCACATCCTGGGTCACAAGTAGGTCTCAACTGGTACCAAAAGACTGGGATCATTCCCTGCATATTTTCAGACCACAATGCTTTCAAACCTGAGCTCAATCACAAGAGGAAAGTTGGAAAGAACTCAAGTACATGGAGGCTAAAGAGCATCCTACTAAGGAATGAATGGGTCAACTAGGAAATCAAAGAAGAATTTAAAAAATTCAAGGAAATGAATGAAATGAAAATACAACCGAAATACAAATGAAAATTTTTGGGATGCAGCATAGGCCATCCCAGGAGGGAAGTATATAGCACTGCAAGCCTTTTTCAAGGAACAAGAAAGATCTCATATATATAAGCTAAACTTATATCTAAAGGAACTGGAGAAACAACAGCAAATAAAGCCTAAACCCAGCAGGAGAATTAATAAAGATTGGAGCAAAAATCAATGATATTAAATGGGATAAACCAAAAGAACAGTAGAACACATCAATGAAACTAGAAGCTGGTTCTTTGAAAGAATTAATAAGGTTGATAAACCCCTGGCCAGACTTATCAAAAAGAAAAGAGAAAGCACCCAAGCTAATAAAATCATGAATGAAAGGAAAGATCACAACCAACACTGAAGAAATACAAACAATGATAAGAACACATCATATGCAAATATATGCCAACAAATTATGAAATCTGAAAGAAATGGGTGCATTCCTAGAAACTTATAAACTACCAAAACTGAAACAGGAAGAAATAGAAAACCTGAACAGACCCATAACCAGCAGGGAAATTGAAGCAGTTTTCAAAAATCTCCCAACATATAAGAGTCCAGGGCCAGATGGCTTCCCAGGGGAATTCTACCAAACACTTAAGAAAAATTAATATGTAGCTAATGAATCATTGAACATTATATCAAAAACCAGTGATGTACTATACAGTGGCTAACTGAACATAATAAAAAAAATTTTTAAAGAAGAATTAGTACCTATTCTTCTGAAGCTATTTCAAAAAATAGAAATGGAAGGAAACTCTTCCTAACTCTTTCTATGAGGTCAGCATTACCTTAATCCCAAAACTAGACAAAGATACCACCAAAAAGGAGAATTATAGACCAATATCCCTAATGAACATGGATGCCAGAATTCTCACCAAGATACTAGTCAATAGGATTCAACAGTGCACTAAAAGGATTATTCACCATGACCAAGTGGGATTTATTCCTGGGCTGCAAGGTTGGTTCAACATTCTCAAATCAATCAATGTGATACACTACATTAATAAAAGAAAAGACAAGAATTATATGATCCTCTCAACTGATGCAGAAAAAGTATTTGACAAATACAGCATCCTTTCTTAATTAAAACTCTTCACAGTGTAGAGGCAGAGGGAATATACTTCAATATCATAAAAGCCATATATGGAAAGTCCACAGCGAATATCATTCTCAATGGGGAAAAACTGAGAGCTTTTCCCCTAAGTTCAGGCACATGGCAGAGATGTCCACTGTCACCTCTACTGTTCAACATAGTACTAGAAGTCTTGGCCTCAGCAATCAGACAACAAAAATAAATGAAAAGCATCTGAATCAGCAAAGACAAACTCTCTCTTTGCAGATCATATGATACTCCATATGGAAATCCCAAAAGACTCTACCCCAAAATTGCTAGAACTCATACAGGAATTCAGCAATGTGGCAGGATATAAAATCAATACACAGAAATAAGTTGTATTTCCATATACTAACAATGAGACAGAAGAAAGAGAAATTAAGGATTTGACCCCATTTTCAGTTGCACCAAAACTGAACCTGAATTGCACCTAGGAATATAGCTAACTGAAGAGAGAAAAGATCCATATTCAGAAAACTGCTGAACACTCATCAAAGAAATTGAGGAAGACACAAAGAAATGGAAAAACTTTCCATACTTTCAGATTGCAAGTACAAATAGTGTTAAAATGTCTATGCTACTTAGAGCAATCTATACATTCAATGCAATCCCTATCAAAATACTATCAACTTTTTTCAAATAAGTGGAACAAATAATCCTAAAATTTATGTGGAACTAGAAAAGACCCAGAATAGCCAAAGGAATGTTGAAAAAGAAAACCAAAGCTGGTGACCTCACAAATCTGGACTTCAAGCTCTATTACAAAGCTGTAATCATTAAGACAGAATGGTACTGGCACAAAAACAGACACATAGATCAATGGGACAGAATGGAGAACCCAGAAATGGCCCCTCAACTCTATGGTCAATTACTCTTTGACAAAGCAGGAAAGAATATCCAGTGGAATAAAAATAATCTCTTCAACAAATGGTGTTGGAAAAAAAATGGACAGCCACATGCAGAAGAATGAAACTGGACCACTTTCTCACACCATACAGAAAAACAAATTCAAAATG
Organism: Taxidea taxus jeffersonii; assembly: GCA_003697995.1. Classification (NCBI taxonomy): domain Eukaryota; kingdom Metazoa; phylum Chordata; class Mammalia; order Carnivora; family Mustelidae; genus Taxidea; species Taxidea taxus. The sequence continues at coordinate 4,631 of RCUC01131944.1, read as the reverse complement.
GATGAAAGACCTCAATGTAAGACAAGAATTCATCAAAATCCTAGAGAAGAACACAAGCAGTAACCCCTGTAACCTCAGCCACAGCAACTTCTTGTTAGACACATCTCCAAAGGCAAGGGAAACCAAAAGCAAAAATGAACTATTGGGACTTCATCAAGATGAAAAGCTTTTGCACAGCAAAGGAAACAGTCAACAAAACCAAAAGACAACTGACAGAATGGGAGAAGATATTTGGAAATTTCTTATCAGATAAGGGGCTAGTATCCAAAATATATAAAGGATTTATCAAACTCAACATCTAAACAATAATCAAGAAATGGGCAGGAGATATAACAGATACTTCTCCAAAGAAGACATGCAAATGTCCAACAGACACATGAAAAAATGCTCCATATCCCTTGCAATCAGGAAAATCCAAATCAAAACCACAATGAGATACCACCTCACACCAGTCAGAAAGGATAAAATTAACCAGATGTTGGCAAGGATGTGGAGAAAGGGGAATCCTCCTACCCTGTTGGTGGGAATAAAAACTGGTATAGCCACTCTGGAAGACAGTATGGAGGTTCCTCAAAAAGCTAAAAATAGAGCTACCCTACAACCCAGCAATTGCACTATTAGATATTTACCCCAACAATACAAACGTAGTGATTCAAAGGTGCACCTGCACCCCAATGTTTATAGCAGCAATGTCCACAATAGCCAAACTATGGATGGAGCTCAGATGTCCCTCAATAGATGAATACATAAAGATGTGGTAAATATATACAATGAAATACTACTCAGCCATCAAAGAAATGAAATCTTGCCATTTGCAACAACATGAATGGAACTACAGGGTATTATGCTGAGTGAAATAAGTCAACCAGAGAATGACAACTATCATAAAATCTCACTCATATGTGAAATTTAAGAAACAAAAGGGAGGACCAAAGGGGAAGAGAGGGAAAAATAAAACAATATGAAATCAAAGAGGGAGACAAACCATAAGAGCCTCTTAATCATATGAAACAAACTGAGGGTTGCTGGAGGAGAGGGGGATGGGGTAACTGGGTGAGACATTAAGGACAGCATGTGATGTAATGAGCACTGGATATTATATAAGACTGATGAATTGGGGCACCTGAGTGGCTCAGTGGTCATGATCCCGACTTCGGCTCAGGTCATGATCTTAGGGTCCTGGGATGGAGCCCCGCATCAGGGGTTTCTGCTCAGCAGGGAGCCTGCTTTCCCGCCTCTCTCTGCCTACCTGTGATCTCTGTCTCTGTGTCTAATGGACAAATAAAATCTTTAAAAAAAAAATAAGACTGATGAATCACTGGACTCTCTCTCTGAAACTAGTAATATGTATGTTAATTAATTGAATTTAAATTTTAAATTTGTTTTAAATAACTGTCTTATGACCTTGAGAAAGTCATTTCATTTTGGTCCTCAATTTCTTCACCTCTTCTTCTACCAAAACAGTTAAGGTGATAGTCTGTGTCTTATTGTGAATCTTAGAAATAACAAGGATAGCTGCCATTTATTGCTCCATGCCAGAGATGCTAGTAAGCACTTTAATTAGGATTAAGTGGCACAATACATTAATGTCCTGTTATTATTAATCTATCCATCAGGAAACTAACTTGCCAACAGACAAAGCAGGAATTTTAACTCAGATACATCTGTCACTTTCTGAGTCCAAAGTCCATGCATGGTCTTAACCTGACCCAAAGACACTTACAAGGTCAGATCATACTATTAGTGAGTATCTCTCCTAATGTTCTCAATAGGTTGGGCATGTAACTTATCCTTCAAAGTGGGACACTTCAAGTATAAAATGGGCACTGCTAATAATGATGCCAGGCGTAAAACAGGACTGTACTAGGAAACCAGAATATGGGGTCACCATAGCTCTGACTCTGTAGCAAACAAATTCCAGCAGCCTTTTCAGAGATATCATACAAGCACAGGGTTTTCTAGTAGTAATCAAACAGGTCCTTTAGATATCCAGTCTAAGGTTCTGTTGCTCTCAGCACCAGAAGTTCTCCCAGTCCACCTGGCAGAAATGGAGGGCTAGAATGGTGCCTTCAGATGGTGTCTTTATACACAGCTGTTGCCCACACTGGGGCACACAGCTGCTCCAGAGTCCTTCTGTGGTTTATCCCCTAGTGCCCTATTCATGTTCTACCATACGTTTCTGCTTCCTCCCTTGCTGAGGCACTTAGGAAAATCCTATCTGCAAAGAAGGCTCTCACTCCCTAAGCCTTTGATATAAGAATGGGATGATGTCGCCCTCTGGTGTTAGTAAGGTGGCAGCGAATGGCTGTCCAGACTCGGTTAGGACAAGGGTGCCTAGCCCTTAACAAGCAAGTGCATTAACACATTTTCTTATTTAATTCTTACAACTTTAAAGTTCATTCTTATAGTCTCCATTTTTATACATAAGAAAAATGCTGAAAGAGACTGAATAATTTATTTAAGTTTATACCACTACGAAATAGATTGAAATTTGGTTCCAAATCTGTTTAGCATTAAAGCCCATGGTCTTTCCTCATATCATTCTGTAGGCCACATAAAAACTGACTGTTTAAATATTCAAAATATTTTGATAAAACACTATTTTATAAAAGAAGTTGAAGTTGAGGATAGGTTGACTTATTCCATAAAGAGATCTCTGAGAACTTTAAGATGATGTATGTAACGGTGCATACTTTGGAGCTAGGAGGAGTTCGTCCCTTTGTGCCTTTGCATATGTGATTTTTTTTTCACTTGTAATGCATTCTTACGTCTTTGTTAACATTTTCCTACATCTTTCCAAAAAAAACTATCTTTCTCATCGATTCTTCTTTGTCTCTTACTTCTGAACCTCCTACCAGTTTTTCTGTACCAGATTTCTTACTCACCTTGTATTACAGTCATTGGTGAACCTAATTCTGCCATCTGGCATACTTGTATTACATAATAAACTACCTGAGACCTGAGACCATGTCTTACTTTTTTTCACTTAAAACCCCTATAGTATCTATCATAGCACTCCACAAAGAATAAATCCTCAAGGCATCTGCAGAATTTGAACTATAATAAATGTCAGCCACTGTCCTTGATGAGGTTTTAACTCGGAGACATTAATATCTTCTTCCAACTTGACAGTATCCCACTGGGTCCGCTTAGAGGATGAACTAGCCATATTAAATGTCGAATAGCCTGACAAGATCAAAGCTTTCCTAACACACATGCTGGCCAAAACATAGGTCAGTGAACGTTGGTGTTAGCCTGGAGGTATGGTCTCTTTCCACATCTCAAGAGTGGAGATTGTGGGGGAAGTGTTCTGCCACCCTTGTCTCTGTCTTTCTCCCACCCCCTCTTCCGCATTTAGTAGTTACTCTGTTCTGCCCTAACACCATCTACCCTCTCATTCAATTGCTCCCTTAATAGAACCTTTCTACCTTTTCCTTTCCCTACATGGCTTTCACTGATTCTGGCTTTTGTGAGTCTTCTGTTTTCAGGGAAATGAGGCTAACCTCCTGACCTTAATTCTGCTACAGACCAGCTGTCTTCCCACAGGCCATGTTTTAACCCTATTTAAGCAAGTCTTTAAATTCCTGGGATGCTCAGTCAGCAGCATCATGAGCAGCAGCACCATGTGCTAGGAGTTTAATCCCTGGCTCCCTGGGTTTTAACAGTGGAGGTGGGTTAGAAACCCAAGCTTCCATATGTGACTAGGTATAAGCCACATAATATCTCTATGCTTCTCTGCAATTCCATTCAGTGTCAGCAAAGTAAGTTTTGGTATTGAAAAGCACTTTTATCTTAGTTTCAGTGATAGTAATAGCAAAAGACTAGAAGCAATGTATATACTCATTCGATACAAAATTCAGCCGTATGATAACACAGCTAAAATGTTTTAAATGGCTTTAGAATATTCTGTGGTTTTGAAGTATATATAAGCTGGAGAAGTGCTTAAGTTATAATGATAAGGTGGAAAAAAGGTAGAATATAAAAATGAATTAAATAGTAAACATTTTGAGGTATTTTTATCCAATTATTTTTTTCCTGCACGTACATTCTGAAAAAAACATTTTAAAAGACTTGCTATTAATTTAACAACTAATTTTACATATTCATAGTATAACAAATCAGTACAAATACAATACCTCTGTTGTAGGTACAGCATGTTAAGTAGCATAAGCCCATAGCATACAGGAGGGATAAACCATTTTTATTGCTTCCACAAGGTCCTGGAACATTCTTCTATTACCAATGCCTCAACAATGCCACCATTAAAACAACAACAACAACAAAAAGTACTTTCTCTCCTTTCTTCTCAAAGTCATCCCAGGCCCTCTTCTTGGCACCTCTCCGAGTCACAGACCAGGGGAGTAGAAAACCAGAACACAGCAAACACTTCTCCTGTTCCAACTTTCTACCAAGAATATCCTCTTTGAATCCCTGAGAAGACACAGGGCACTGTCACTAGAGAAAAGCTGGTTGCCCATGAGTACACAATTCTATTAAAAGATGACAGTCTCCCCACTGCAGTTTCAGAGAGGCAAGGCTGGATTTTGTATAGTAATTGTCTAATTCTGGCAAATAGGCAAGTAAATACAATACTGGCTTTCAAAAACTGTTTAATGTAAGGCACTTTCAGG